>CAJQZM010042325.1:0-62804 GCA_907164665.1 Colias nastes | reverse complement strand
GCAAGGGTTCATCGCGCAAGCGCTACTGATCTCTCCACCGGTCGCGCATCACATCGATGCGGAGCGCACGATAGCAGGTTACATCCGGAATGCCCCGCCTTTGGCGGGGCATTCTGCGTTTATACGCATCAGTTCTCTCCCATATTGCGAGGAAACTCTGGTGTTGCAATTAAATTGCAACACCATTTACTCAACGAGATATAATAGAGAGAGTCATTCTTAACTCGGATACTTTATATTAGTTGTTGCGTTATTTCTATTGCGCCGCACCCTGTCTCATGCTTGAAGAACAGCATACAGCCTGCAACGGGTCGCCTTGCGCTGCCTTGCAAACAGGAAAGAGAAAAGGAGCATCCCATGCTGAAAGACCCGAAAGTCGTCGAGCATCTCAACGTTCAGCTGACGAACGAACTGACTGCCATCAACCAGTACTTCCTCCATGCACGTACCCTCAATCACTGGGGCGTCACGAAGCTTGGCAAAAAGGAATATGACGAGTCCATCGAAGAGATGCGTCATGCCGACTGGCTGATCGAGCGTATCCTGTATCTGGGCGGCCTGCCGAACGTACAGCGTCTCAACCAGATCCTGATCGGTGAGAGCGTCGAGGAAATCCTCGCCTGCGATCTCAAGCTCGAAGAGAAGGCTCTGGCCGACCTGCGCGAAGGCATTGCATATTGCGAAAGCGTGCGCGATTACGTTTCACGCGATCTGCTGATCCGTATCCTGGCCGATGAAGAAGAGCATGAAGACTTCATCGATCGTCAGTTCGACCTGATCAAGCAGGTTGGCATCCAGCGCTACATCACGCTGAACTCGTCGCCTGCTCCCGAGCAGACAGCCGAGTAAGACGCAGCATCATCGCTGCTGCCGGAAGATCGCGTATTTTTCGGTATAAAGCCCCGCTGCCTTATACAGGCCGGGGCGCGACAGACCCGATTGCGTTCACGCAGTCGGGTTTTGTTTTATCGGCACTGCCGATACGGGCATCCATTTCCACAACGATGGATAGCGCCCCTTATGGAGCGCTTGTCCCGTTAGATCCGCCAGCGGGCAGCATTGCGTCAGGATCAGACGAAAGCCGCGCTGGCGTTACCATGATCGACCGGCTGGAACGCCATCGAGGCCTCCTGCCTTTCACGCAGGAGATTGCGCAGGGTGCACACCACACCGGAAACGCAATTGCCGCACTGCGCCTTGCACCCTTTCGAGGCATAAACCTCACGCGGTCGGGACGCCCCTTTGCTGACAGCATCGGCGATATCATGATTGGTCAGGGCGTTGCACGAACAGACGATCATCAGCCATTCCACTCCAGAACGGCGCGACCCTAACAGCGTTTGAGAATAATTCTCAACGATTAAATTGAGAATTATTCTTAAAAAACATGTCAGCCTGGGGTCCGGGTGGCTTCAGGCGCAACTAACTCAGCAGACGTCCGATCACGCGTGCCGTGTAATCAACCACAGGGACGATCCGGCCATAATTGAGCCTGGTCGGTCCGATCACCCCGATGGCACCGACAATCCGATTCGTTTCATTACGTGCAGGCGCGACCACCATGGACACGCCAGACATTCCGAAAAATCCGCTTTCCGCACCGATATAGATTCGGACACCGTCAGATTCCTGGGCCAGCTGCAACAGGCGCAGCATGGTTTCCTGCGCTTCCAGACGCTCGAACAGCATCTGGATGGTCGTCAGTTTCTCGATTTCGGTAATATCGGTCAGCAGATTGCCCTGCCCGCGCAGATAGAGCGTTCCGTGCTGCTCGTCCCACATTGCAAGGCCGCTTTCGATTACGCTTGTCGCCAGCGCGTCGAGGTCGGATCGGTTCTGCTGGAGGTTTTCCGATACGCGCTGACGCAGGGCCGTCAGGGTGACATCGCCAAGCAGCGAATTGAGGTAATTCCCTGCCTCGACAAGCGCCGAGGGCGGCAGGCCCGGCGGCGTCTCGATCACGCGGTTCTCGACCTGTCCGTCAGCTGCCACCAGTATGACCAGCGCCTTGCCCGGCCCGAGCGCCACGAATTCGATGTGTTTGAGCGCGCCATCGCCTTTGGGAGCAAGAACGAGCCCGGCGGCAGCGGACAGCCCGGACAGCATGGAAGAGGCTTCGGCCAGCGTTTCCTGCATCGAGCGCCCCTTGAGCGCCAGACGACCGGCAATATGGGCCTGCTCCGTTTCATCGAGCGACCCGAACTGGAGCAGACCGTCGACAAAAAGCCTGACTCCTTTTTCGGTCGGCAGACGACCGGCAGAAACATGAGGACTGAACAGCAGACCCGCCTGGGTCAGCTCGGCCATGACATTGCGTATGGTCGCCGGTGAGAGCGAGGGGGTCAGACGCTGCGCCAGCGTCTTGCTGGCCACAGGATCGCCGGTTTCCATGTATTGCTCGACGATTTCACGCAGCACACTGGCCGATCGGACATCCATGCCGCCCGGCAGGTTGGAAAGATCGATCATCTCCTGCCCCTTTCTGTATGGTCCGGTTACGAAATAGCCCCGGAACGCTTCACCTGTATAAAGTCCCCTCTATCGGGACAATCCGATATCAGGGCAATCCGGCCGGACCAACCTGCCCGGATATGACGGCCTGTATCGGCCCGGTCGGATGAGGCATGGTCCGGTCAGTCGATCCGACATTGCAGAGGAGCCACGCCGATGATCCGCCTTGCCGCCTTATACATCCATCCGGTCAAAAGCCTGCACCGGATCGACAGAACGGCGCTCGATCTCGATCCATGGGGGCCGAAGGGCGACAGACGCTGGCTGGTGACCGGGTCGGATGGCCGCTTCATGACGCAGCGACAATACCCTGCCATGGCGCGCATTTTCACTGCACTCGATGGCGCCGTCCTCACGCTCGCAACACAAGAGCACACGCCGCTGCATGTCGAACCGCCCGGTCCGGATGCAGAAACCGTTACCGTCAGCGTATGGAAGGACCATGACATAACGGCACGCGATGCGGGAGACGACGCCGCGCACTGGCTGAGCAACGTGCTCGCGACACCGTGCCGCCTGGTTCACATGGCTGACCCGGCCCATGCCAGACCGACCGGTTTCGGCAGTGTGAGCTTTGCCGACGGCTTCCCCCTGCTGGTGACCAATACGGCTTCACTTGACGATCTGAATGCACGTCTCGACCAGCCCGTGCCCATGGAACGGTTCAGGCCCAATATCGTGGTCGAGACCGACCTTCCCTGGGCTGAAGACACATGGCAGCGTCTGCACATTGGCGATGTCGAACTGGATCTGGTCAAGCCATGCAGCCGCTGTATCGTCACGACCATCGATCAGGAGAGTGGCACCATTCCCGTACCGCGCGAGCCGCTCAGGACCATGACAGGGTTTCGCCACCGTCCGGGTGGGGTCATGTTCGGCCAGAATGCCGTCATAAGACGTGCGGGCACCATCAGGATTGGCGATACCGTGCTGTCCATGCCCTGACGCCCGACACTACAGGGCGCGGCACAACAGGGCCGTCATCTAATGGAACGCCATCGAATGCTGTTTTGTCATTCGGTCCTCGAGGCGCTAAAGCTGCGTGACCATTCTTCTGCGTGCTCGAAACGAGGAAAACACCATGTCCAGCTCAGGGTCCAGCTCACGTCCTTCAGGTCGTCAGGCCGATGAAAACCGTGTCGTCTCCATCGAACCCGGCTTTGCCCGCCATGCCGAAGGCTCGGTGCTGATCCGCGTCGGTGGCACCGAGGTTCTTTGTGCCGCCTCGATCGAGAACCGCGTCCCTCCCTTCCTGCGCGGTCAGGGCCAGGGCTGGATTACGGCCGAGTATGGCATGCTGCCGCGCGCCACCCATACGCGCGGCAATCGCGAAGCCGCCAAGGGCAAGCAATCGGGTCGCACGCAGGAAATCCAGCGCCTGATCGGTCGTGCATTGCGCGCCTGCGTCGATCTGCGCGCCCTGGGTGAGATGACCATCACGCTCGATTGCGACGTGCTCAATGCCGATGGCGGCACGCGTTGCGCCGCAATCACCGGGGCCTGGGTGGCTCTGGCGATTGCGCTGGACAAGCAGATCAAGGCGGGTGTTCTCAAGCGCTCTCCCTTGCGCGCACAGGTAGCGGCCGTTTCCTGCGGGCTGACCGATGCCGGTCCTGTGCTGGATCTGGATTATATCGAAGACAGCTCAGCCCAGGCCGATACGAATTTCGTGCTGACCAGCGAAGGCGGCATCGTCGAGATCCAGGGTACGGCAGAAGATGCGCCCTTCAGCGAGAGCGAATTCAACGCGCTCATGGCGCTGGCCAAGCTGGGCACGGCACGCCTCTTCGACGCGCAGCGCGCCGCACTCGACAGCGCCATTCACGGCAAAGCTGCATGAGCAGCGAAGCTGCCGGCCGGCTTCTGAAACGTGGCGAGCGGGTTGTGCTCGCGAGCCACAACAAGGGAAAACTGGTCGAATTCCGCGCCCTGCTGGCCGATAGCGGTATCGAGATCGTCTCGGCGGCCGAACTCGACCTGCCCGAACCCGAGGAAACAGCCGACAGCTTCGAAGGCAATGCTGCCATCAAGGCACTTGCCGCGGCCAGAGCAACCGGCCTGCCTGCCCTGTCGGACGATTCAGGATTCTGCGTCAGTGCCCTGGACGGTCGCCCCGGGATTTACTCCGCCCGCTGGGCGGGGCCGGGTGGAGACATGCAGGTCGCGATGCAGCGCGTCCATGATGAAATGGGCGACAACCCGGACCGTTCGGCCGCATTCGTCGCCGTGCTGTGCGTTGCGTGGCCCGATGGCACCACACGCTTTGCCGAGGGACGCTGCGAGGGTGAAGTCTGCTGGCCACCACGCGGCGCACAGGGTCACGGTTATGACCCGGTTTTCATTCCCGACGGCGAGCGCCGCAGTTTTGCCGAACTTTCGGCAGAAGAAAAGAATGCGACCAGCCACAGGGGACGCGCGTTGGCCCGGTTTCTGAAAACCTGCGTCGCGCCCGGCGATACTCCCCGGTAACGCCACCCGATCACGCCTGATTGCAAACAGGAGTCCCTGTCATGAGGAAAAGTCCGCTTCTCCTTTCTGCCTGTGCGTTGGCTGCCTTTACGGCGGCGGCTCAGGCAGCCCCCGTTTTCGATCCGACCGGTTTCGATCTGCGCGAAACCAAAGCATTCAGCATTGCTGTTCAGCCCGCCACCACGCTGGGCCAGACACAGATACATACTGAGGCACGCGCGCGGCCACAGGGGTATGCGCCCTATCGTCTCCTGCCCAACGGGCTCTCCCTGACCAGCGATGCACGCAAGCCAACGGCTTATCACGCGCGCCAGCCTCGTACCGAGCTGTCGGAAGCCCATCCATGGCGTGTAAGCGATGCACCCGCCATGCTCGATGTTTCCCTTCAGATCGACCGTTTTCCAAAACGCGGCATGCTCGTTCTGGCCGAACTCACCCCCGATGACGATGCAGCGCCGGTGCTGCGCGTCATGGTCGATGGCGATCGTCTCGTTCTGCGCGGCATGATCGGCAATGCGCCTGAAAACGGGATTGTGCTCGGCACGATAGATGGCACGCACACGGCCCATATTGTGCTGCGCACGCAGCCCGACGGTCATATTGCCACCGAGGTCAATGGCACCTCCGGGCAGTTCCGTCTGGAACCGAAGGCCATGAGCATTCCCGTCACGTTCCGCACCGGTGCCTATGCCGTCGATGACATAGGCACGTTACCCGATCAGGTCACGGTCACGCTTACCGGCTTGAAAGTGGAACATGGCGCGGCCGGCTCAGGCCTTCGCACGTAGGATCACGATCCCGAACGCGATAAAAACGCATGCGGTCAGGCGGTTGAAAGCCCGTCTGACCGGTCGGCGCGCCAGAAAGCGCGACAGCGATCGTCCCCCCAGACCGTAAACGGTCAGCCACAACCCGTCCGAAAACAGATAGGTCACCACCAGTATGCCGAATTGCGGCAATACCGGGCGATGGTGATCGATGAATTGCGGGAAAAAGGCCGCTGCGAAAAGCAGGAGTTTGGGGTTGCTGATACCGACCAGAAAGCCGGTGCGATAAAGCACCCAGGCACTCGTTTTCGGCGTGTTCGTTGCGGGGTCCTCCGGCACTTCCGGCGCATCGCTGGCACGCCAGGCCTTGATACCGAGATAGACCAGATAAGCCGCGCCGGCATAGCGTATGACATCGAACAGATGCGGCATGGCGACAAGAACCGCGCCGATGCCGACGACCGACAGAACGAGCGCCAGAAGCAACGCCGAGATACACCCGGCCATGGCCGCCGTGCTGCGCCGAAATCCAACCTGCACGCTTCGGCTGAGCGCATGCATCATGTTCGGCCCCGGCGTTGCCGAAATGAAAAAGACCGTGACCACGAACAGCCACCAGGTTTGAAGTGTCATCGATACGCTCTCGCAGGACTAGTAAAGGGAAAGCCTCGCAGGAATGGGTCGAACGGGGCGCACTCGTACGACCCATGCCTGCTGGAAAACCACGCAAGCCTGCCACATCTTCCATTCCGCGCAAAGAACGGAAGCAGCAGCCAGCCTCGCGTTCCGGACGGCAGACGGGCACTCTCAGACGAATGCCCCAAGTTGAACAGATCGGATCACACCCAACCGGATTGCATCCGGTCGTGCCGCCGCCAGCCGGGAAATATCAGCCCTCGAGCGACTGAAGCTCGAACAGACGACGATAGATACCGCCCTCGCGTCTGACGAGTTCGGCATGAGAACCGTCTTCCTTGAGTTCGCCCTTGCTGAAAACGAGAATGCGATCCAGCTCCATGACGGTGGAGAGACGATGCGCCACCACAATCACCGTGCGCCCTGCCATAAGACGATGCATGGCATCCTGCACCAGAACTTCTGACTCGGAATCGAGGCTCGATGTTGCTTCATCGAAAATCAGCAACGGCGCATCCGCCAGAAACGCGCGCGCAATCGCGACACGCTGACGTTCACCGCCCGACAGCTTGACGCCACGCTCCCCAACCAGTGTGGCATAGCCTTCGGGCAAACGCTCGATGAACGCGCTGGCATTGGCAAGCTGTGCCGCACGTTCGATCTCTGCCTGCGTGGCCCCCGGTCTGGCATAGGCGATATTTTCTGCCAGAGAACGATGGAACAGCATCGGCTCCTGCGGGACGATGGCGATATGCGCGCGCAGGGAGTCCTGGGTCACATCGCGCACATCCACCCCATCGATCAGCACACGTCCTGCACTGGTGTCGTAAAGACGCTGGATAAGCTTGGTGAAGGTGGTCTTGCCCGAGCCGCTCGGCCCGACCAGTGCAACACGCGATCCCGGTGCGATCGACACATCCAGATCGCGGTAGAGCGGTGTGTCCTGACCGGGATACTGGAATGTCACATCCTCAAAACGCACCTGTCCCTGAGTAAACGCGGCCTTGCCTGCGCCCTTGCGATCCTGCACGCCCGGCGCTTCGTCGAAAATGGCCACGAGCTCTTCCATCTCATTGACGGAACGCTGGACCTGGCTGACCTGCTGACCCAGATCGCGCAGATAGCCCTGCACCAGAAACACCATGGTCAGCACATAGGCCACATCGCCCGGTCCTGCCTTGCCTTCCCACCACTGCCAGACAATCAGCCCGACCAGCAGCATACGCATGACAAGCGAGGCAAAGCCCTGCAGATTTGCGCTGTTCGTTCCCCTGATCCAGGTGCGCGCCGTACGTCCGCTCCAGGCACGCAGGATACGGCCCAGACGGCGCTCTTCGCGATGCTCGGCACCGAAGGCCTTCACCACGGCATTGCAGGTCACCGCATCGGCAATGGCGGCGCCCACTTTCGTATCCCAGCGATTGGCGGCCCGCGCCGAAGGGGCAACATAACGCAGCGTCAGCATGACAGAAAGCCAGGTGAACAGCACGACCGACACGGCCAGCACGGCCCCCATGAAGGGCGAATGCCAGGCGAGAACGAGCGTGGTACCGGTCAGCACCAGCACTTCGGGGGCGATCAGGAGCAGAAGCGTATCGTCGAGCGTATCGATGGCCCACATGCCGCGTGTCAGCTTGCGTACCGTGGAACCTGCAAAATTATTGGCGTGCCAGTCGGTCGAGAAGCGCTGCACGCGCGCAAATCCCTGCGACAGTGCGCGCTGCATGATAGCGAGGCTGAGATGGGTAATGCCGAGATAGGACGACCGGCGCCCCAGCAACCCGACCAGCCCCAGGGCGATAAGACCGCCCACCATGAAAAGCGCGTCGTTTCTCAACACAAGCTGCGAGGCGTCATGGGGTGCGCCACCGGCATGGCTGGAAATATCGGTGACCAGACGCCCGGAGAGAACGGGCGTCGCCACATCGGCAATGGTCGCAAGTGCTATGCCGAGCACGGTGCGCGTCAGGAAGGCCGGATGCTCTAGCCATCGGCGCATGACAAAACGCACGATATCGACGAACGCGATATCGCGTGTCTTGTTTTTGGGCTGGTCGGTGTCGGACACGAAAGAAAGCTCCTCCGCCTGACGATCGACCGGGCGGGCATACTGGAAGTGCGGTGCGGGAAGCGCTTATTGTGGGGTGTCGAACGCCCATATGCAACATGATGAAACGGTTACGATGTCTCTTCCTTCGGCCAGAAAGGCCATGACACGCGCTCAGGCACGCCAGTTCATCACCGCACTGGCCGAGGCCAATCCCGACGCGGAAAGCGAACTGGTCTACAAGGACGCGTTCTCGCTTCTCGTTGCCGTCGTGCTCTCGGCGCAGGCCACGGATAAATCGGTCAACAAGGTGACAGAGGGCCTGTTTCGCGATGCGCCCGATGCGCGCGCCATGGTCGCGCTGGGCGAGGACGGCATTGCGGCACATATTCGCACCATCGGACTGTGGCGCGCCAAGGCGAAAAACGTGCTCAGACTGTCGGAGCAGCTTCTGGAACGGCACGATGGCGAGGTGCCATCGGATCGCGATGCGCTTGAGGCTCTGGCAGGCGTCGGGCGCAAAACTGCCAGCGTGGTGCTGAATGTGATGTTCGGTGAAAGCGCCATGGCGGTGGATACGCATATCTTCCGCCTGGGGAATCGCACCGGCCTTGCACCGGGCAAGACCACGCGCGCAGTCGAAGACGGACTGATCAAACGCATCCCGCCTGAAATGCTGCGCCCCTCGCATCACTGGCTGATTTTGCATGGGCGCTACGTGTGCAAGGCACGCAGCCCCGAATGCTGGCGCTGCGTAGCCTTTACGCCTTGTCTTTTCCCCCTCAAGGGCCAGATCGTGGAGAGTAAAGGAGAACCTGCATGAGCACTTATATCGTCTTCACACGAGAAGAAATCCTGAACCCTGACGAGATGGCTACCTATTCGAGCCTGGTGGGTGAGACATTCAAAGGACATCCGGTCAAAATTCTGGCCGCCTATGGCGCACAGGAAATCCTCGAAGGTGTAGGGCCGGACGGCGTTGTGATCGTGGAGTTCCCCAATCGCGAAGCGGCTCTGGCCTGGTACGACGGTGACGCCTATCGCAAGGTGCGCGAACATCGTTTTCTGGGCGGCAAATATCGTGCCACCCTTGTCGAGGGTGTCTGATCCGGGCTGACAGCACAATCGGGCCGCCTTTTGGCGGCTCGAACACGCCTGGTCTTGTTTTGGAGCAGCGATGGCTCCCATGGCTGCCAGATCCCATCGGATCTGAAACGGTTCTGCCCCCTTGCAGGCACCGATATGAACATGCGGGTTACGCGCAAATCCATTATTGCCGTCGCGTGCCACGACCTCCCCTGCCCCAGGCTCAGGACTGACGCGACAAAACAGCGCAATCCCGGAATGGGATAGATTGCCCGGCGTCGCAAAATCCGGTCGCTCCGATGACATAATGTGAGAATCTGGACGAAGGGCGTGCGTTCACGTTTTCTTGCAGTAAATATGCCCCCTCCAGCACCAGCGACGAAGAGATTTAATGTCCTCACTCAGCCTTTTTGCGATCCTTCTGACGCTTTGCACCATTTGCGGCATTCTCAATTACAAGCTGCTCAAACTGCCGATGACGATCGGCATATTGCTGATCGCCCTTGTTGTGTCGCTGATTGTCAAAGGGCTCGATATCGCTCTGCCGAGTGTGGATCTGCATACGCTTCCCATGACCCTGCTCGCCTCGGCCGACCTGCCGGGCAATCTGCTCGATGGCGCGTTGTCTTTCCTGCTTTTTGCAGGCGCGCTTCAGGTCGACACGAAGGAGCTTATGGAGCGCAAGTTCTCCGTGCTTTTTCTCGCCATTATCGGGACGATTCTTGCGGTCTTCCTTCTTGGTGGCGCCATGTACTGGGTCATGGGGGCGGTGGGGCTGCCCGTTCCTTTTCTCTGGTGCGTGGTGTTGGGGGCGATCCTTGCCCCGACCGATCCCGTGTCGGTGGTTGGCATGCTGCGCAGGCTCGGCCTGCCAGGGCCGATACAGGCCATCTTTGCAGGAGAAAGCCTGTTCAATGACGGCATAAGCATCGTCATTTTCGGCCTTGCCATGACGCTGGTCACCGGTGAAGCGCATCACCTGACATTCATGGACGCGGTCGAGGCTTTCGGGATCGAGGCGATCGGCGGTGCGGGGCTCGGTTTCGTGGCCGGGCTGATCGCGCTGCTCTGCTTTCGGGCGGTACGTGACAGCCATTTGCAGCTTCTGGTTTCACTCAGCCTTGCTGCGGGCACGTTCAGTCTTGCCCATGCGCTGGGCATGTCGGGTCCGATTGCCGTGGTGGTGGCAGGCTTATGCCTTGGCAGCGAACGCGCAAGAAGCAGCATGGACGAGCACGCACGCGAAGAGCTGAACAGCTTCTGGACCCTCGTGGACGAAATCCTGAACGCGCTCTTGTTCCTCATGATCGGCTTTGAGGTTCTGGCTGCCATCCCGAGCCGACATGCTCTCTGGGCGCTGCTTCTGGGTGTTCCGCTCTCCATTGCAGCGCGTGCGCTCAGCGTGTTTCTGGCGATCCTGCCTATCCACCTCTATGGCGAGCATCGCGGGCGCATGCTGGCCGTTCTCACATGGGGCGGACTGCGCGGCGGTATCTCGCTTTCGCTCGCCCTGACCCTGCCAGCCGGACCGATGAAGGATATTCTGGCGCCCATCTGCTACGGGATCGTTGTGTTCACCATTCTGGTTCAGGGCCTGACCATGGAGCGCGTTGCGCTGCATTTCTATCCCAGAAAAGATCAGGCCTGAGGCAAGGCCTATTCTTCCCGGGCCAGAGGCAGATTCGGCATGCCTCTGAAACCGGGACGCGGGACCCAGAGCCGTGCCCCACGCCACGCGCGATCGGACAGGATTTCGAAGCCCGCCGCCCCTTTCCGGTTTCTCCGCCTGCGCACCATGACCGCACCGTCACGCCAGACCGTAAACCGATCGATGAAAAGACCTGTCTTGCATGTATCGGACAGGGGGATAGCGCTCACTATCAGAGAAGCGCTTTCACAGTTTGCCTGTAACAGCGCTGGGGCCACCGGTCGGAATTGCAGCCTCACAGCCTGCTCCCCGACACGGAAACGACATCCTGCTTCGGAACAGGAATCCAATTGTGCCGACGCCGTGACAGGTAACGGCCAGGCCTGCTGCCACGACGTCAGAATTCGGTTTTCGAGCCCGTTATGTGGCCCCGCTATCCACCGGTCGCGATCCTGAAAGGCGATCAGCCCTGCATCGGGAGAGACCAGCACGAGCGGTCTCGTGCCAGACAGAGGCGACAGCACGGCAAGAACCATGAAGGGCAGAAAGACGAGACGCGCCCTGCCTCGCCAGAGGCATAATCCGCATAGCCCTGCCATATAAAGCACCACTCCCCGGAACGGCATGTGCGGTACGGCAATATGAGCCAGGGGCAGTGCAGCAACACGGGATGCCAGAAACGAGATAAGCCCTATTCCCTGCCCCATGACCCAGAGCGGCGCAGCCGCAGCTCCAAGCGGCATGAGCATCAGGGCGCAAAGCCCTGCTGGCATCACGCAAAACGCGGCGACAGGCACGGCCAGAAGGTTGGCCATCACAAACCAGGGCTGGAAACTGCCGAACCCCGCCATGACAAGGGGCAGAGTCGCGCCTCCTGCCAGAGCACTGGTCAAAGCGAGCAGCAGAAGATGATGTTCCACCCCACTCTGACGGCCTCTTTCGGCCCGCCGGACGAACCAGGGGCGCAGAGCGTCATACCCCGCAATCAGGGCCATTACGGCCGCAAAAGACATCTGGAAAGACAGATCAAGCACGAGAACCGGCGAGGCGATGAGCAGCACGAACGCCACCACCGCAAGGGAGCGCATGGAGAGAACGCGACGCCCGCTCAGCAGCGCCAGCGTGGCCAGACCGGCCATGCCGAGACTGCGCAAGGCAGGCAGGTGAGCCCCGGTGAGCATGACATAAACCGCCCCCACCCCGAGCGCTGCAAAGGCGGCGATTTCACGACAGGGCAGACGCAGACCGAGCCAGGGCCAGAGAACGAGCATCTGCCTTGTGACGAAAAACACCGTGCCCATCACGAGCCCCAGATGCAGCCCCGCAACGGCCAGAATATGCGCAAGACCCGACGCCGCGTAATCCTGTCTCGTCTGCTGGCTGATCGCCTCGCCATGACCGGCAAGAAGCGTCGAGGCAATGGCTGCACGCTGGCCGTACAGGTGATGGGCAATCACCGAAGCGATCAGCCCTCGCCAGCGCCCCAGCCTGTAGCCTTTGGGGGCTTCGAGAATAACTGGCACGCCCAGAACACGCCCTGTTCCGGCCAGCCCCTCGAACCACGCCTCGCGCTGCCTGTCTCGCGCACCGGGGAAATCGGGCCAGTCCGGTGGGCGAAGCACGGCGCGCAGTCGCAGGGTCATGCCCGGCTCGTAGTCCCGGTCGTCATGCGCAAAAAGCAGCAGGTCGCGTCTGAGCGGAGCCATGCCGATATCCACACCGGTTTCGAACACGGCATGTTCGATGCGCAGACGTTGCAGGACCTGCCCTGCATCGCGCCTTGTCGCAACATCGGCCACCACGCCATGCATCGTCACACCGAGTGAGGGCAAAGCGGGCATGGGGGGCTGTCGCAATGCCTGCCCACGCGCAGCGAGAAAACCCAGACCGGTCATGATCATGACAAGACCGACGCTGCGCGTGCAAAGCCGCTTCCAGCCCGGAACAAGCACGAGCCCTCCCGTCAGAACACAGGCGCTCGCCCACCGCCCTCCCGGCTCATAAAGCGGAAGAAAATAGACAAGGCATCCCGCAGCCCATGCCACGGCCAGCCATGCGGCAAGCCCCCTGCCCTGAGCCAGAAGCACACGCTCGCAGCGTTCGAGACTGCGAAACACGATCACGGGGTTTCACCTTGCCCCTGTTCGCAAGGCGCATTCCTGCCCACACGCCCAGGAAAGCGCCTGTCAGGGGGCGTCGGGCACATGATCGCGGTAACGATCCCAGTGATGGATCAGCTCTGCCACGACCGGCGCACCCACCCGCTCGTTATTGTCGAATGCGATAATCTGCCCCGGCCCCTCATCGCCCATCGACTCGGTCAGGGAGACACCCGGCGGTGGCATGGACGGGTTGGAACCCGAACGCAGGACCATTACGCGCTCAGGATCGACATAGCCCCATTTGGCAAGAAGACGCATCTGCTTCTGGTTTGTCTGGCTTTCCTCATTGGTCATGACGAAAACGCCCTGGTTCTTCGTCCAGAGTTTTACCCAGTCCTGCGCCCAGCCGTTGCGTGCTTCGCCATGCCAGTAGCGCATGGCACCCAGCGTCTCGCCCATCACGATCATGGGGGGCTTGCTGGCTGGAAGGCGCGCAGGCCAGGCTGCCCGCCTGCGTGCAATTTCGGGGTCGTCGGCAAGTGCCACATTCCTGCTCAGACCATAGGCCCAGCGTGCCAGTCCCTGATTGAGCGGATAGGCCTTGGTCAACTGCGCCACATCCGTGACCGAACCATAATGGTTGGGATTTTCAGGCAATGCGTTGGGACGATCTGCACCGATGGCATACAGCCCATAAGGCCAGCCTTTGGGAATGGAGCGATCGTCCAGTTCGCGCAGGGCATCGCCATCGACAACCCAGCGTGCCCAGGCCACGCTCCCGACCGACGCCACATTGGGATTCACACCCGAGATCCCGGTGAAAATCCAGTACGTCTTTTTCAGGTCGAAAGCCGGGTCGAGCGCAAGCGCCATGAGCTCGGACGCGCCGGAACGCAGCACGATTCCATAAACCCCGTCGGCATTGCGCCTGAGGATCGGCTCTTTCACGCCACGCACAGGCACCTGCCGGTCGAGATGCTCACGCTCGACCCAGTCCTGATATTCACCCGGTGCATCGCCAGTATCGGCCCCGTTTTCCCACCCAGCCACAATAATGACCTTGGGCTCCAGCGGCGCTGCAGACGCTGAGACTGCCCCTATGGAGGCAATACAGGCAAGTGAGGAAATCAGGTACGGGACAAGACGGCTTTTCATGTCGGTATCGTTACATCGAATACAGGATTCTGCAAATACCGTATATCAGGGCCGCCATATCAGGATCATCGTCTGGACGGTTTCTCTGATGTCATGGGACTCCTCATGAGGCTCTGCCCTGCTTCCGGGAGAGGAGCCTGTCCCATCGATCCCGGTTTTCCCATCCGGATTTTCAACAAGCGGGTTTCAGGAGAACGACTGTCTTCTGACGGGGCTAAAGGTCATGCGGCCCATGATACCGACCCCGATGACAGGGTGCCCGCACACCGGACAACAAATCGCCATCCTGTAGTGCAGCGCACGCAATCATGCTATGCACCCGCCATGACCGTTCGCACACGCTTTGCCCCTTCTCCCACCGGCTTGCTGCATATCGGCAATGCCCGTGCGGCCCTGTTCAATTTCCTTTTCGCCCGCCATCACGGTGGACAATTCCTACTCAGGATCGAGGACACGGATCGCGAGCGCTCCACGCAGCGCGCGGTCGATGTGATTTTCGACGGACTGGCCTGGATGGGCATCACTGCGGATGAAGAGCCCGTCTTCCAGTCCACGCGTCAGGAGCGTCATACGGAAGTGGCGCATGAACTGCTGGAGAAGGGTCTGGCTTATCGCTGCTATTGCACGGCCGACGAGCTGAAGCAGATGCGCGAAGACGCCATCGCGAACGGCCAGCCGCCCCGCTATAACGGGATGTGGCGCGACCGCGACCCGTCAGAGGCCCCTGAAGGGGCGCCTTTTGCGGTGCGCCTGAAAGCCCCGCGTGAGGGCGAAACCATAATCAACGATCTGGTTCAGGGCGAGGTCCGCGTGGCCAATGCCGAAATGGACGATCTGATCATTCTGCGCTCCGATGGTACGCCCACCTATCTTCACGCGGTGGTATGCGACGATCATGATATGGCGATCACCCATGTCATCCGGGGTGACGACCATCTGACCAACACGTTCCGTCAGGCCATGATCTATCGTGCCATGGGCTGGGATCTGCCGAATTTTGCGCATTTGCCGCTGATCCATGGCCCAGATGGAGCCAAACTGTCCAAGCGCCATGGTGCACAATCCGTGGTGGAGTTCCGCGATGAAGGCTTCCTGCCGGAAGCGCTGTGCAACTACCTGCTGCGTCTGGGCTGGGGTCACGGCGATGCCGAGATCCTGAACCGCGAGGAACAGATCCGCCTGTTCGATCTGGATGGTGTGGGGCGCTCGCCGTCACGCATGGACTACGTCAAGCTCACGCATCTCAATGGCGTCTATATGCGTGAGGCCGACGATGCACGCCTGACCGAAGACGTGCTGGATCGTCTGAAGGAGCGCGAGGACGTAACGGTAGACGATGCCCTGCGCGCGCGCGTGCTGACCCTGATGCCGGGGCTGAAGGAACGCGCCAAGCTGCTGACCGATCTGGCTGACAGTGCGGCTTTCCTCGGGCGGTCGCTGCCCTTTAGCTACGATGCGAAGGCACAGAAGCAGCTTTCGGAAGAGGGCAAGGACGTGCTGCGCGGTGTCGCGCAGGCGCTCGCTCTGGTCGAGCCCTTCGAGGCGCCCGCCATCGATGCGGCTCTGCGCGAATTTGCCGAAACCAAGTCCATCAAGCTGGGTCAGGTCGCCCAGCCCCTGCGTGCAGCCATGACAGGCAGCACGGTATCGCCCGGCATCGATCTGACCCTTCAAGCCCTTGGCCGGGACGAGGTTCTGGCCCGTATAGGAGCCGCGATCGCGCATGGCTGAGACGCTCACCCGACGGCATCACCTGCTCGGCCTTGAGGGCATGAGCGCCGATGAGATCACCCCTTATCTCGATCTCGCGGCCAATTATGCCCTGCTGAGCCGTTCGCGCACCGCCCCGCGCGATGCGCTGCGTGGCCGGACGGTGATCAACATGTTCTTCGAGGACAGCACACGTACGCGCACCAGCTTCGAACTGGCGGGCAAGCGTCTGGGCGCGGATGTCATCAACATGACGGTCGCGACCTCTTCGGTGAACAAGGGCGAAACGCTGCTCGACACGGCAGCCACGCTCAATGCCATGCGCTGCGATCTGCTAGTCGTGCGTCATGCCGCCTCGGGTGCGCCTGCCCTGCTGGCGCAGAAAGTCGAAGCCAGTGTGGTCAATGCCGGTGACGGCATGCACGAGCACCCGACACAGGCCTTGCTGGATGCGCTGACCATCAAGCGTCATCTGGGTACGCTCAGCGGTCTGACCGTCGCGATCTGCGGCGATGTGGGTCATAGCCGTGTGGCACGCTCGAACATTCATCTGCTTACCGCCATGGGAAGCAAGGTGCGTCTGGTGGGTCCGCCTACGCTGGTGCCTGCGGCCATGGCCTCTCTGGGGTCGGTATCCATTCATCACGATATGGAAAGCGGGTTGCGCGACGCCGATGTGGTGATGACGCTGCGTCTCCAGCGCGAACGTATGGGCGCCGGACTCGTGCCGAGCGCACGCGAGTTCTTCCGCTTCTATGGCGTGGATAGCCGTCGTCTTGCACTGGCAAAGCCCGGCGCGCTCGTCATGCATCCCGGCCCGATGAATCGCGGTGTCGAGATTGCCTCTGATGTCGCCGATTCGGCTCAGAGCGTCATTCAGGAACAGGTCGAGATGGGTGTGGCCGTACGCATGGCCGTGCTCGACCGACTTTCACGCATGCGGATTGCGTCATGACCGATCTCGTTTTTGAAAACATCCGGCTGATCGACCCGGTTTCCGGCCAAGATGCGCCCTCGCGTCTGCGCGTCTCGAACGGTCGCATTGCAGGGCGCGACAAGGCCGGCGCCGAAGGTACGCCAGAAGGCGCACAGAGCATCGACGGCAAAGGTGCCGTGCTTTGCCCCGGTCTGGTCGATATGCGCGTCGCGATCGGCGAGCCGGGTTTCGAATATCGCGAAACCATTGCCTCCTGCGCCCGTGCGGCCGTGGCGGGGGGTGTGACCACGCTTGCTGCCCTGCCCAACTCCAAACCCGCCATCGACGAGCCGGCCCTTGTGCGCCTGCTGCGCGGTCGGGGCGAGGAAACGGGCCTTGTGACCATTCTGCCCTACGGCGCCCTGACAAAGGGCTGCAAGGGCGAGGAGATGGCCGAGCTCGGCATGCTGCGTGAGGCCGGTGCCGTGGCTTTTACGGATGGTATTCATGCCATTGCCGACACCAAGCGCATGCGCCAGCTCTTGGCCTATGCCAAGGGCATCGGCGCGCTGGTCGTGCAACATCCCGAAGATCCGTCTCTGGCCAAGGGAGGCGCTGCGACCGCTGGCGCCCTGGCTACGCGCATGGGCCTGCCGCAGATACCGGCCGCCGCAGAAGCCATTCTGATCGCACGCGATATCCGACTGGCGGAAATGACCGGTGCCCCCCTGCATTTCGGCCATGTCTCGACCGGTGAAGGCCTTGAGCTGATCCGTCAGGCGAAAGCGCGCGGGCTGGCCATCACCTGCGATACGGCCCCCCCCTATTTTGCGCTGAATGAAGAAGCGATCGGCGAATTTCGCACCTATGCCAAGCTCTCGCCCCCGCTGCGTGCGGAAGAAGACCGTCTGGCGGTCTGTGCGGCGCTGGCCGATGGGACGATCGACGCCATCGCGTCCGATCATGCTCCGTGGGATGCCGATGACAAACGTCTGCCTTTTGCACAGGCCAGTGCGGGCGGGACAGGGCTGACGACCTTGCTGGGTGTCGGTCTGTCTCTGGTTCATGACAATATCCTGATTCTGCCCCAGCTTGTTGCCCTCATGACGCGCAGGCCTGCGGCAATTCTGGGATGCGATGCCGGTACGCTTGCCGAAGGAGCCAGTGCCGATCTGTGCCTGGTCGATCTCGATGCCGAATGGGTGGTCGAGGCCGGTGAGCAACCCGGACGCGCGCAGAACACGCCGTTCGATGGCAGAAGCCTGAAAGGACGCGTGATCGGCACCTGGAAACAGGGGCAACGCGTTTTCGACGGGCAGGCAGCATGATCAATACCCTGCTCACCCCGCCTTTTCTGCTTTGTGCCGGACTTGCCTATCTGCTGGGCAGCATCCCTTTCGGATTGCTGATCAGCCGGGTCGGCGGAGCGGGCGATATTCGCAAGATCGGCTCAGGGAATATCGGCGCGACCAATGTTCTGCGCACGGGACGCAAGGGGCTGGCGGCCGCCACCCTTCTGCTCGATGCGCTCAAGGGTGCTCTGGCCGTTCTCATGGTCCCGCTTCTGCTCGATGGGCAGATCCAGACCGGCATGGCCATAGCCGCCGTTTTTGTGGTGATCGGTCATTGTTTCCCGGTCTGGCTCGGCTTTCGAGGTGGCAAGGGCGTGGCGACAGGTCTGGGCGCGCTTTTCGCCCTGTGCTGGCCGGTGGGTATTGCCTGCTGCCTGGTCTGGCTGGCAGTTGCCAAACTCTCCCATATCTCTTCGGCAGGGGCCCTGGCCGCATTCGCCGTCGCCCCGTTCATCATGGCCCCTCTGAGCGAACAGCCAGTGCAAAGCCCTCTGCCTGTTGCCACGCTCTTTCTGACGCTGATTATCCTGCTGCGTCATACAAGCAATATCGGACGTCTGCTCACGGGGCGGGAATCGCGGATCAATATCGATCCACCGCCACAGACCAAGCAGGAAATCTGAGGGCATCGGACGCGTGACCGGCATTCCTTCTCCCGCAGAACGGCTTGATCTCATCAGGCTGGCCCGGACGGAAGGAATCGGGCCCGTCAATTTTCGCCGTCTTCTGAACGAACACGGATCGGCGAGCGAAGCGCTCGCTGCCCTGCCCGAACGCGCACGCAGAGCCGGACGACGGGGCGGCGTCACCATTCCCTCACCGGATTCGATTCTCGATGAACAGGACAGACTGGACCGCATGGGCGCGCAGATGCTTGTGCTCGGCGATGCAGCCTATCCACCGCTCCTTGCCCGCATTCCCGATGCCCCTCCCGTTCTGGGCGTATGGGGTCGTGTCGAACGCCTGTCTCAACGGGCAATCGGTGTGGTGGGCGCACGCAATGCCTCTGCGGGTGGGTTACGCCTTGCCGAAAGTCTGAGCGGGGCGCTCGCCCGTCAGGGCTGCGTGATCGTCTCCGGTCTTGCCCGCGGTATCGACTCGGTCGCCCATCGTGCCGCGTTGCATGAGGGCATGACGATCGGCGCGGCTGCGGGTGGGCTCGACTGTTTTTATCCTCCGGAAAACGAAGGGCTGTATCGCGCCATTGCCGAGCAGGGCTGCGTGGTTACCGAGGCCCCTCTCGGAACCATTCCGCAAGCCAGTCACTTCCCCCGTCGCAATCGTCTGATCGCGGGTCTGTCGCTTGGTGTGATTCTTGTCGAGGCTGCCCTGCGCTCCGGCACACTGATTACGGCAAGACTGGCGCTGGAATACGGACGCGACGTATTCGCCGTGCCCGGATCGCCTCTGGACCCGCGTTCGCGCGGCGGCAACGATCTGCTGCGTCAGGGAGCGATTCTGACCGAAACAGCCCAGGACGTTCTCAACCAGATAGAAAGCGGCGTGCAGAGCCGTATCGAGCCGCAGTGGACCGGCCTGCCGGGTTTTTCGGAGCCTGTCATGTCCGGCTTCGTTCCGCCTCCTGCACCCGAAGAAGCACGCAAAAGGATACACGAACTCCTCTCTCCGACGCCTGTGGCAGTTGACGATATTGTAGCGCGCTGCCAGTTCTCGGTTTCCACGGTGCTATCCGCCTTGTCAGAACTCGAACTTGGCGGCGTAGCGACCTTCCTTCCCGGGGGTCAGGTTGTGCTTGCAGCCTGATCCTGCGGTTATGAGCAGGCCGGAGCGGTTCTGGAGTAGAGATGACTGATGTCGTAGTGGTCGAAAGCCCGGCAAAGGCAAAGACCATCAACAAATATCTGGGCGATAACTTTATCGTTCTGGCATCCTTCGGCCATGTCCGCGACCTGCCGCCCAAGGACGGCAGCGTGCGGCCTGACGAGAATTTCGCCATGGACTGGCAGACCGACGAGCGCGGGGCGAAGCAGATCGCCACCATCGCCAAGGCGGTCAAAAGTGCCGGAACGCTCTATCTCGCCACTGACCCGGATCGCGAAGGCGAAGCCATTTCCTGGCATGTCCGCGCCGTGCTGGAAGAAAAAAATCTTCTGCGTGGCAAGAACGTACAGCGCGTCACCTTCAACGAAATTACCAAATCCGCCGTGCAGACGGCCATGGCCAATCCACGTGCGCTCGATCAGCCGCTGATCGATGCCTATATGGCGCGCCGGGCGCTGGATTATCTGGTCGGGTTCACACTCTCACCCGTTCTGTGGCGCAAGCTGCCCGGCAGCCGCAGTGCAGGCCGCGTGCAATCGGTGGCTCTGCGTCTGATCTGCGAGCGCGAAGCCGAGATCGAGGTGTTCAAGAGCCGGGAATACTGGTCGATCACCGGCGCCTTCTCGACGCCGCGCAACGCGAATTTCTCCGCACGTCTGACGCATCTGGAAGGGCGCAAGCTCGACCAGTTCGATCTGGACAATGCCGAAAAAGCCCATGCCGCGCGGGATCTGGTAGCACGCTCGGCCTTTACGGTACGTTCGGTCGAACGCAAGAAAGCCAAACGCAACCCGCCAGCTCCGTTCACCACCTCCACACTGCAACAGGAAGCCTCGCGCAAAATCGGCATGAGTGCGCAATCGACCATGCGCGCTGCCCAGCAGCTTTACGAAGGTGTCGATCTGGGCGGTGAGACCGTCGGTCTGATCACCTATATGCGTACCGATGGCGTGACGATGGCGGCCGAAGCCGTCCATGCCATTCGCGACATGATTACCGGCACCTATGGCGCGCCCTATCTTCCTGAAAAACCGCGAATCTATACGAGCAAGGCCAAGAATGCGCAGGAAGCGCATGAGGCCATACGTCCGACCGATGTGACCCGCACGCCCGAATCGGTGGCACGTCATCTCTCTGGCGAGCAGATGCGTCTTTACGAACTGATCTGGAAACGCGCCGTCGCCTCGCAGATGCAGTCGGCCGAGCTCGATCAGGTTGTTGTCGATCTGACGGATTCAGGCAGAAAGACGATCCTGCGCGCCAATGGCTCGATTATCGCTTTCGACGGTTTTCTCAAGCTCTACAGCGAAGGCCGTGACGATACGAAGTCGGATGACGACGAAGGTCGCGTCCTGCCCGCAATGAATGAGGGCGATGCCCTCACGACGCGCGGCGTCGAGGCCGATCAGCATTTCACGCAGCCACCGCCGCGTTTTTCGGAAGCGAGTCTGGTCAAGCGCATGGAAGAAATCGGCATTGGCCGTCCCTCGACCTATGCGTCCATCCTGACCGTTCTGCGCGACCGCAATTATGTTCGCCTTGAAGCAAGACGTTTTGTGCCCGAGGATCGCGGTCGTCTGGTCACGGCATTCCTGACCTCATTCTTCGAACGCTATGTCGATACGGATTTTACGGCGACGCTCGAAGAACAGCTCGACGATATTTCCGACGGTCGCGCCGACTGGCATGACATCATGGCAGCCTTCTGGCGTGATTTCTCCGCCGCCGTGTCCCAGACCAAGGATCTCAAGATCTCGGATGTCATCGACGCACTCGATGAGGATCTGGGCTCGCATTTCTTCCCCACACGCGAAGACGGGGGCGATCCGCGTCAGTGCACGGCCTGCGGCACAGGGCGTCTTGGGCTGCGTCTTGGCAAGTTCGGCGCCTTCATCGGCTGCTCGAACTATCCGACCTGCCAGTTTACCCGGCGCCTCATCGCCGAGGATGGCGGCGAGGGCGAGACGCTTAAAGAGGGTATGAAGAGTCTCGGACAGGATCCGGAAACCGGTGAGGAAGTGACCGTACGTCGCGGCCCTTACGGTCTTTATATCCAGCGTGGCGAAGCCGACCCGGAAAACAAGAAGATCAAACCCAAGCGCACCACCATCCCCAAGGGGCTGGAGGGCGACAAGCTGACTCTCGACAAGGCGATCGGACTGCTTTCCCTGCCGCGCAAGCTCGGACCGCACCCCGAGACGGGCGAAATGATCGAGGCCGGGCTTGGACGCTTCGGGCCTTATGTCAAAATGGGATCGATTTTCGGCACGCTCGATGCCGATGACGATGTGCTGACCGTCGGGCTCAACCGCGCCATCGACTCGCTGGCCAAGAAACTGGCCTCCATCCGCACGCTTGGCGCCCATCCCAAGGATGGCGAGGCTGTTCTGGTGCGCAAGGGACGATTCGGCCCATATGTGCAGCATGGACAGGTCGTGGCCAATCTGGCCAAGGGTCAGTCGATGGACGATGTGACTTTCGACGAGGCACTGACGCTTCTGGCCGAGAAGGGAAAGCCTCTCAAGACCAAAGGCAAGACGACGCGCAAGACCGCCGCGAAGACGGCCAGTACCGGAGAGACCACCGAGAAGACCAGGAAAGCAGCGCCCAAGAAAAAAGCGACGACCAAGACCGCAGCTGCAAAGAAGCCTGCCGCCAAAAAAGCGACCTCGACCAGAAAAAAGGCCGAATCTGCGACCGAAGAAACAAAACCCGTGCGTAAGTCACGCGCTACCAAGACAACAGATGGTGAGAGCGGCACCTAAATGCGTTTTTGCGGCCACAAACCGTGGCAAAAACGTCGCTCCCCCTGTTAGGCTCTCTTTCGCGGCCCGTTGCGGGTCGCTAAAGCGGCAATCGATGGGGGAAGCCATCGTTCTGATGGTCAAGGTCACCGGCTCTGAAACACGTTCCTTTCCTGACTGGCGCGCCTTGCCGAGGGCTCATGGGCGCAATGGGGCTGATCGTCTCCATTGCTCTGGTCGGGCCTGCCTGCGCTGAGACAGCCGAGACGTCGCCTCTGGATACGGGGATGCTATCCTCTGTCCTGTCGAGCGCCTTTCGGTTTCTGACGCCCAGAACGCTCGACAGTCATTCGAGCCGTACGTTCAGCCTCTGGGGGCTGGACGGTCTGACCGCCATCGATCCGTCGATCACGATGGGGGAGCCGCCTCACGGTCCCAAGGATCCTGCGCTGCTCAGGCTCACCATCGGACAGCAGACCCTTTCCGAGTTCCGCGAGCCGGGTGACAACGAGACGGCCGAATGGGTCCGTATCATCGTTTCCAGTATGGATGCTGCCTGGCATGCCTCTGCTACCCTGCGCAGCGCAGGACGCGATGCCCTGCTGCAGAGCTTTTTCGACGAGCTGTTCAACCATCTCGATCCGTATTCGCGTTATGTTGCCCCCACCCCTGCCGGAAACGACAGGGCGAACCGCACAGGCGATGTCGCCGGCGTCGGCCTGTCCCTCGCCCGTGACGGTAGTGCTCTGATCGTTGCCGCCATCAACGCCAATGGACCTGCCTGGGCGGCCGGGGCCAATATCGGCCAGAAGCTTCTGGCTGTGGACGGTCGCTCGACCCGCAATCAGGACCCCGCCACAGTCGAGAGCTGGATGACGGGGCCTGCAGGCAGCAAGGTCAAGCTGCTCCTGGCCGATCCGGGACGTCACGGGGCCGTCATGCGCCTCGAACGCCAGATCGTGCCCCCGCAGACCGTTTTTGCGAGCATGCATGACCATATTGCGGTCATCCGTATCGCCTCTTTCTCGTCGGATACCGCCGAGGAACTGAGCCAGAATATCGATCAGGCCCTGCAGGACAAGAAACTCACGGGACTGATCATCGATCTGCGTGGCGATCGCGGCGGCGTGCTGCAACAGGCCGTGACGGCAACGGCACTCGTTCTCGACCGGGGCATTGCCGTCGTCACCAAGGGGCGCGACCCGAAATCCAACCATATCTGGGCCGTACAGGGTGGCGATATGACCCATGGCCTGCCGATCGTGGCGCTTGTCGATGGCCGCACGGCCAGCGCAGCCGAAATCATGGCCGCAGCACTTTCCGATCATCGTCGTGCCGTCGTGGTCGGCAGTTCCACGCTGGGCAAGGGGCTGGTTCAGGCTGTCGGCCAGATGCCCGATGGCGGCGAACTTTTCGTGACATGGAGTCGTGTCATCGCGCCTCTTGGCTGGCCGTTGCAGGGCCTGGGCGTCACGCCGCAGGTCTGTACCTCGCGCGGAGCGCAGGCGCTCGACCAGCAATTGCAGTCTCTCGCGCAAGGCAAGCTCATGGACGCGGAAACCGTGAAGGCCAGCCGCGAGATACGCTTTCCGGTCAGCGTCTCGAAAATCCTGGATATCAGGCGTCACTGCCCCGCCGCGCTGGGTACGGATGCCGATCTCGATACCGCCGCCCTTCTTCTGCAGCGCCCCGAAAGCTATCGGGCCGCTCTGGCGGCGATACCTGACGATATGGACGACCCTGCACCATGACCGGCGACCGACCATGACAGAAGCCCGGCTCAAAAGCGGTCTGTGGGTGCGCGGGCTGATGCGCCTTGCCCAGAATCAGGGTTACGACGCCATGCGTCTGAGAAAGGGCGATGAGGACGCCGGTGCTGTCCTTCTGGTCCTGCGAGACCGGCAGGACGCTCTTGCCGTTCTGCGCGAGACTGCGGTCGATGCCGGGTGGGAGCGTGTGACATTCGAAGGGCAGGAGGCGCTGGATACCTATCTGGAGCGTCAGATACGCTACGATCCCGATCTCTGGATTCTGGAGATCACACTCGACGATCTGGCCACACCTGTGGAAAAGACCTTTCCGCCGCGCAGCCTGTAAACGTGCATGACGTCTCGCGACGATGCCCGGATGAGTGTTGCAACCATCCCACAGTCACGACAGGAAGAAAGAATGCGGCAACGGGACGAACGCACCCTGAAGGGAAACATGCGTTGCACGGGGATGACAGTTCAGCGAAAAGACGGCATTCAGATCGCTGCGGACGGCCGGACCCATGGCCCTCTCTCAGTCTGCCGCGTGATAAGGATGGAGAAGACGATATGACGCTGGAACACCGAACGCGCGGTGAAACCGTTTGCCGCCCGTTGTCCGATGTCCGGCAGCCGGTCGGATCGTTTTCACGGCTTTTCCGCAGGACCATGCTTGCGCTTACCGCTCTTGCCGGTCTCGACGTTGCAGCCGGGTCCGCTCATGCCCAGGTGGTGAAGGGGCTCTATGTGGCCGGTAGCGGCGGCGCCAGCTTCAATCAGGATCAGACAGTCAGGCTTTCTCCTGTGCTGCCAAGCGGCCGCGACCATTACGACGCAGGTGTGACCGGCCTCGGTTCGGTCGGCTGGGGTCTGGGCAACGGCTTTCGTGTCGAAGTCGAAGGCAATTACCGCAACAATCGTCTGCAGCAGTTCAAGTCGAGCTATTTCCCCTCCTCCACAGGCGGACGTCAGCAGGGCTATGGCGTGATGGCCAACGCCCTGTTCGACATGGATATCGGCGCGAACTGGGTCTATCCCTATTTCGGTGCCGGTGTCGGCTATGGCTGGCAGGCCATGAACGCGTCGGTGCGTGCACCGAACAATTATCTGAACCAGACGATTGGCGGCACGGCGGGCAATTTCGCCTATCAGGGCATTTTCGGCCTGTCTTTCCCCGTTCCGTTTGCAGTCGGACTGTCTTTCACCACCGAATATCGCTTCTATTCCCTGCTGGGCCCGAACGGGCATCGTGCAACGGGATATGGCAGCATCGGCGGGTATGACGTCTCGCGTCCGGCTGGCGCAATGGATGGCAATCGCGTCACCCGCAACGATTTCAACCATTCGCTGCTGCTCGGCCTGCGTTACGAATTTAATCCTGCACCGCCGCCGCCGCCCGTCGTGCCTGTCATGACGGCACCCGCCCCGGCACCTGCACGCAGCTATCTGGTTTTCTTCGACTGGGATCGCGCCGATCTGACCGACCGTGCACGCGCCATCGTCGGCACTGCTGCGCAGAACTCGACGCGCATGCAGCTCACACGTATCGAAGTCAACGGCTATACGGATAACAGCGCAGCCCATCCCGGAGCGCGTGGCGCAAGCTACAACATGAAGCTCTCGCTTCGCCGTGCCGATGCCGTCCGCGCCGAACTGATCCGTGATGGCGTGGCTGGTGGCCTGATTGCCATCAAGGGCTACGGTGAGAGCAACCCGCTCGTTCCGACCGGCCCCAATACGCGCGAACCGCAGAACCGTCGCGTGGAAATCATCCTGCACTGACGCCCCCTGCGCCAAAGGCGCAGAACGGACGATGAAACAGACCCTGACCCGTCATGCGGATCAGGGTTTTTTCATGCCTTTCACACAAGTCCGTTGAAAAGCGAGGTCGACAGATAACGCTCGGCAAAAGACGGTACGATCGAGACGATCGTCTTGCCTGCGTTTTCCTCGCGCTGGGCTAGGGCCAGAGCGGCGTGCAGGGACGCGCCGGACGAAATTCCGATGGGAATGCCCTCGATACGCGCACAACGGCGTGCCGCCGCCATGGCGTCGCGCTCCGACACAGCCAGCACACCGTCGAGCAGCGAAGAATCAAGCGTATTGGGACAAAAGCCCGGCCCAATGCCCTGAATGCCGTGCGGCCCGGGATCGTCGCCGTTGAGAACGGCGCTTTCCGAAGGCTCCACGCCCCAGAACTGCATGGACGGTTTTCTGGGCTTGAGCGTGCGCGCTATGCCGGTCAGGGTTCCCCCCGTGCCAAGACCGGCCACGACGAGATCGATCTCGCCCTGCGTATCCTCCCAAAGCTCCTCGGCTGTCGTCAGGGCATGGATTTCAGGATTGGCCGGATTGTCGAACTGGCTGGGCATCCAGGCATCGGGAAGAGACGCCACGAGCTCCTCTGCGCGCAGAATGGCGCCTGCCATACCCCGGGCTGCCGGTGTGAGCTCCAGCTGTGCATCCATCATGCGCAGCATCTTGCGTCGCTCGATCGATGCACTCTCGGGCATGGTGACGATCAGCCTGTAGCCGAGAGCTGCCGAAGCGAAGGCGAGCGAAATGCCCGTATTGCCCGAGGTCGGCTCGACGAGCACCGTACGGCCCGGCGTGATTTCGCCGCGGGCTTCCGCCTGCTGGATGAGCGCAACGCCGATACGGTCCTTGACCGACCCCAGCGGATTGAAAAATTCGAGCTTGAGCAGCAGACGTGCATGCAGCTTGTCCGCCTGTGTCAGGCGGGGAACCGCGACGAGCGGCGTGCCGCCTACGGTTTCGAGAATGGACTTATAGATGCGGCCCCGTGGCGCTGCATAACGCGATGCCAGCCCACGATCTTCGGACATCTCCTGTCGGGTGGTCATGACTCAATCCTTGATGTGCTGCGATGCGGGATTCTGATTCCCGCGATGCCGGTCTGTGATTTTGCGGCAATAACTGCTACATTACGCGTAATTTGTCATTGAGGAAAAATCCGTATGTATCTCCGCAGGGACAGGGCGATGATTGCTGTGATCATCATGGTCGATGTGGCCTTCCATGCCGGGCGCTCCAGCCTCGTCAGCGGTGGGGATATTGCAGAGCGTGCCGGACTGGCCCGCAGGGGCATCGAGCCCCTGCTTCAGGCGCTCTCGCGCTCGGGCCTGCTCGAAAGCGTGCGTGGGCCGCGCGGGGGATATCGTCTGGGACGACCGCAGCGCGATATCGGTCTCGACGAGATCGTACGCGTCGTGGTGTCCGAAGATAGCGGGGCAGAGGAAACAGCTCAGGGTGCGCTGTTTCGCAGCGTGATCGAACCCTGCTGGCAGGTTCTGGACGAAACCGTGCGTGGTGAGATGGCAGCGCTTACGCTGGAAGAAATGGTTCGCCGTGCCGAGGCCGCGGGACTGCGACGCCCTGTGCACGAGCCGATCTCGTTCTCGATCTGAAAACCGGCGCGTACCACCCGGCATCGCCACGACGATATGTCCGGGGGATGCGCTGGATGATAGCAAGGGTCGGCGCGTCAATCCCGCAAGCGGGGCGCCGACCGACTCGGGTTCTTACTTCTTGCTGGTCTTGCGACGCGTTGTCGTGTGCTTCGCGACGGGCTTCTTGGCAGCAGGTGCCAGAACCGGTGCAGGCGGCGCTGCAACTGTCACGCCTGTCGCATCCACCGTCGCATTGACGGTCAGCTTCGTGCGCGGCGCGTTTCCGCCGGGGATCAGGATAGCCGTGAAGCTGTCCTTGCCGGCATAGGCCGTGCTGGGCGTGTAGGTGATGTAGGTGTGGTCGTCGAAATTATACATGAAGGCCTTGCCATGCGCAGGCGCAGGCGAAACACCGAAGGAGCGGTAATTGGTGTTGCCCGGTTTCTGGATGGACAGGGCGCACAGGCCGTCATCGCTGCGTACCGTCATATCGACGCTCATGCTGCCATCGGCCGCCGTCTTGACCGGGGTCGTGGTGCAGACGGCCGAGACCTTCTGATAGCCGAAAGGATTGGGAGGCACGACGCGCTGGACGACGGGCTTTTGGGCGCAGGCCGCCAGGGTCAGGGCCGAAACGAGAGTAATTGCAGAACCACGCAGTCGCACCATCAACTCCACTGATCACATTTCATCGAAAATCGATTCTGCCTTGTACCAGCAGGCCCGACACCGGAAGTTTCGAAGCACGATCAACGCGCCTGAAAACAGATTCGTCAATGGCCCTAGCGCAAGCTGGCCCCCACCGGAAGGGGGGAGACAGGGCTGAGACAAAAGAAAAGCCCGGGCGGATTTTTTTTTGCAAATTCGACCTTCGCTCTTGCTTGCGAGCATTTTCTCGCCGCAATTGCTGCGACATAGTCATAATACAATTCCGTCTCGCGCGCGCATGATGCAACTATGCCGCCGCACGCCTTTCGAACGACCGTCTCACTCTTTCTGTTCCTGTGGAGTCTCCTGATGTCGCTTTCTGCCCGGCAACGCCTCCTGCGCCCGTTCGCGCGTTTCACCGCCTGCAGCCTGCTTGCCGCCACGTTCGTCACCTCCGGTGCCGCTTTCGCCGCAGGATGCAGCGAGTCCCCGGCGCATGAAGCCTTCAACGTGCAGGGACTGAAGAGCGAGCTGATGGTGACCGCGCTCTCATGCAGCGCACAGGATCGCTACAATGCCTTCGTCACGAAGTTCCGCCCCAAGCTGGCTGCGGAAGAAGAGCGCCTGAACACCTATTTCAAATCCGCCTATGGCCGTAACGCCATGAAGGCGCATGACGACTACATCACCCAGCTGGCGAATGTTCAGTCCGAGGGCGGCCTCAAGGCCGGAACGATCTTCTGCCAGCAGCGCGTGGCGATGTTCGACGAAGTCGATGCGCTCGAAGACGGGGCCGATCTCGCCCATTATGCCGATGCAAAAGACGTGGTTCAGCCCGCTTCGTTCGAGACCTGCTCGGCCCCCGAAGCCACCACGCATGGCCGGGCCACCAGCACGCGTCGCAGCCATCGCAAGACACGCGCCTAAAATCTGATCCCTCCCTGCACGGGGCGCTTGACGGCGCCCCGGCGAGGCCGTCAAGAACGCAATATGAACGACGACCTCTTCAAGAGCGATGAAAAGCCTGCGCGCCGGTCGCGCAAGACGGTGCAGGCTCCGGTTCCGGAAAATTACGGTGCCGACCAGATCGAAGTCCTGGAAGGACTTGAGCCGGTCCGACGCCGTCCCGGCATGTATATCGGCGGCACCGACGATACCGCCTATCATCATCTCGCCTCCGAGATACTCGACAACGCCATGGATGAGGCGGTGGCGGGCCATGCCAGCGTGATCGATGTGGCACTCGAAGGCCCGCATCTGCTCATGGTGCGCGATAACGGACGCGGTATCCCGGTAGACCCGCATCCCAAGTTCCAGGATCGCTCGGCGCTGGAAGTCATTTTCACCACGCTTCATGCAGGTGGGAAATTTTCCGGCAAGGCCTATGACACATCGGGCGGTCTGCACGGGGTGGGGTCGTCTGTCGTCAATGCGCTTTCGGACAGGCTCGAAGTCGAGGTTGCGCGCGAAAAGCTGCTCTGGCGTCAGGATTACGCCCGGGGAAAGCCGATTACTCCGCTGAAGCAGGTCGGCAATGCGCCCAACCGCCGTGGCACCACCATACGTTTTTCCCCCGATCCCGAGATTTTCGGAGCGCTGAGCTTCTCGCCCCAGCGTCTTTATCGCCTCTGCTGTTCCAAGGCGGCGCTTTTCCGCGGCGTGACTATTCGCTGGAGCGTCGATCCTGCCCTTCTCAAGGCGGGAGACGACATTCCTGCTGAAGAGACCATCCATTTTCCCAATGGCCTGGCCGACAGCCTCAACGCCGAACTTGGCACTACTCCGGCTCTTCTGGCGCCGGTCTGGGCGGGCGAGGCCGAGCTTCCGCAGGCTGCGGATGGGCGGACAGGCGGCAAGCTGGAATGGGCGGTCGCCTTTCTGGAGCAGGGGGCATCGAGCATGACCTCCTACTGCAATACCATTCCCACGCCGCAGGGCGGCACGCATGAGGCAGGCTTCCGCGCTGCTCTGGTGAAGGGATTCCGGGCCTGGGGCGATAGCCGCAATACCAAGCGTGCGGCGGCTGTCACGGCAGAGGATATTCTGGGTGCACTGGCTGCCAAGCTTTCAGTGTTCATCCGCGATCCGCATTTTCAGGGCCAGACAAAGGAAAAGCTGACAACGCAGGAGGCCAGCCGTCTGGTCGAAGGGGCGCTACGCGACCGGCTGGATCACTGGCTGGGCGGGAATCCGGCTCAGGCAGACAACCTGCTGGCCTTCATCATCGAGCGCGCTGAAGAGCGCCTGCGCCGCCGTGAGAGCAAGGATACACCGCGCAAGAGCGCGACACGCCGCCTGCGTCTGCCGGGCAAGCTGACCGATTGCACACGCGAGAATGCGGCCGATACCGAATTGTTTCTGGTGGAAGGCGATTCGGCAGGCGGGTCTGCCCGTCAGGCACGCGACCGCGAGACACAGGCTGTTCTCCCCCTGCGCGGCAAGATCCTGAACGTGGCTTCGGCGACTGCTGACAAGCTGAAAGCCAATCAGGAGCTACGCGATCTGGTCGAGGCCCTCGGTTGCGGATCCGGTTCGGGTTTCGACGTCTCGCGCCTGCGCTACGGTCGTGTCATTATCATGACCGATGCAGACGTCGACGGCGCGCATATCGCCTCGCTGCTCATGACGTTCTTCTATCGCGAAATGCCCGATCTGGTGCGCAAGGGTCACCTTTATCTGGCGCAGCCGCCGCTCTATCGCCTGACCCATGGTGCCAAGACGGTCTATGCAATGGATGACGATGATCGCGTGCGTCGCCTCAAGCGCGATTTCAAACAGGGGGCCAAGGTCGAGATCTCGCGATTCAAGGGTCTTGGCGAGATGCCTGTGAAAGATCTCAAGCAGACGACCATGGATCCGGCCAAACGCACCCTGCTGCGGGTCGTCACCCCTCCGGAGGATCGCGCTTTGACCAGCGACCGTGTCGAAAGCCTGATGGGGCGCAAGCCCGAGCTGCGCTTTCGCTTCATTCAGGAGCATGCCCGCTCGGCCGAGCTGCTCGACGTCTGATGGCGGCTTTCGATCACCCCAACTCGACGCCTCTCGACAAGCTTGGCGGTCTCGCCCTTCTGATCGGCGGGATCTCCTCCTTTCAGGTTGGGGCCGCACTGGCCAAAAGCCTGTTTCCGCTTTTCGGTGCCGAAGGCATGGTGGGGCTGCGTGTCTGCCTTGCTGCGGTCATTCTGCTGGTAGTGATGCGCCCCGGCCCATCGGTGCTCCAGCCGGGCATGTGGAAACTGCTCCTGCCCTATGGCGCCTCGATGGCGGTGATGAACTTTGCCTTCTACGTCGCTCTCGTGCGTCTGCCCCTTGGGCTCGTCGTGGCCTTCGAGTTCATGGGACCGCTTTCTCTCGCCCTGATCGGTTCGCGACGCCTGCTCGATCTACTCTGGGCGGGTATGGTTCTCGGCGGGCTCTATCTGCTTCTGCGCCCCGATCATGTGGAGGGCCATCTGGATCCGATCGGCGTGATCGCGGCCCTGACCAGTGCGGTCGGCTGGGTCGTTTATATCCTGACAGGCACGAAAATCGGGCGCGTGATGCCTGCAGCCCAGGCCACGACACTTGGTATGACCACAGCAGGAATCCTGCTTCTGCCCTGGCTGATCCCTGCCCTGACACCCGCCGTCACGCACCCCCATCAGGGTCTTCAGGCGGTCGGGGTCGCCATCCTGTCTTCGGCCGTACCCTATATTCTCGACATGATGGCCATGCGTCGGCTCGGCCCGCGCGATCTTGGCATTCTGCTCAGCCTGGAACCGGTTCTCGGGTCGATTTCAGGCCTCCTGCTTCTGGGCGAGTCCCTGTCGGTTGCGCGATGGATGGGCGTACTCTGTATTGCCGGAGCTTCGGCCGGGAACGTGCTGACCTCGCGCAAGCCCCCGCCGGATAGCGAAACCGTACCCCCGACCTGAAAGGGTTTCCGATATCGCATCCGACAGCCTGTCCGGCGATCTGTTCGTCGCACATTGTCAGGTCGGATGCCGCATGGCGGCGTGTTAACGTCGATGTCATGCAACAGGCGGCCCTGCTTTGTCGTTACGGTTCCCGAAGTCTCATCAAGAGATACGAACCAAGGAGAGCACCAATGCGCCGCCTGATGATTGCCGGGTCCGCCCTTTTGACACTGGCCGGAGCGCCCGCTTTTGCCGCAACACAGCAGGCAGACAACGCGGCCATGATGGCCAAGGATCAGGCTCATGCCGATCGCGATTTCGGTCGACTGTCCAAGGATGGCCAGAAAGCGTTCTCCAATATCCTGCTGGCTCAGCAGGCTCTGGCGAATAACCAGAACGGCCAGGCACAGAGCCTGATCGACGAAGCGGAAGCCCGCCTCGACAAGGCCGCCAAGGATAACAAGGCCTTTGTCCGAGCCGAAGATGCCATGCAGCCCGTCCCAAGCCACGGCGCGCCCAAGCGCCTTGCCGTGAGCGGCGCACCGCTGCACTGGCTGCCGGTAGGGGGCGAATACGCCGTGACCGATGCGCTGGCCCCCGCACAGCAGACCGCCCTGGCCAATGCCAATCAGCATATGAAGACTGGCGACACCAAGCTTGTCGATCAGGACCTGCAGGTGGTCGGAACGCAGGTGCAATATGTTGTTGCACTGGCACCGCTCGAAATGATCTCGGGTGACGTGCATCGCGCCTCTGTTTTCATGGATGGCGGCGACGCGAAAGCAGCAGCCGAGGCCCTGCAGAATGCCGTCGACTCGATCCTGTTCGTTTCGGGCGATGTGATCTCGGTTACGCAGCCTGCCACGGTCAAAAGACACAAGATGGCGCATAGCCCTTCCTGATCGTCTTTGTCCCGAAAAAGGCCCTGCGCTGCGCAGGGCCTTTTTTGTATCCACCGTCATCCCTGAATGCCCGGGAGCAGCAATTATCGCTCTTCCGCGCCTTTAGCGTATACGACCGAAAAGCTTTTCCAGCTCGTCGCGTCCGAGACGCAGCCAGGTAGGCCTCCCATGGGAGCATGTTCCGGCACGCGGCGTCTGTTCCATCTGGCGCAACAGGGCAGACATTTCATCCTGCTGGAGACGCCTGCCCGCGCGAATACTGCCATGACACGCCATACGTGCGATCACCGCATCGATCCGGCGTTCGAGGGCAGCACTGTCGCCCGGTTGTAGATCCGGATCGGCTGCCAGTTCCTCCGACAGATCGCGTAACAGGGAAACGCCATCGCCGCCCTGCAAGAGCACGGGCATGGTTCTCAGCAGCACGCTCCCCCCACCAAACGACTCGACTTCCAGGCCGAGTTTTTCGAGAGCGTCTTTCCACTCCATCAGGCGTCCTGCCTGACCGGGGGGAAGGTCGATCACTTCAGGCAACAGCAGGCGCTGTGCCTTGATCGTCCCGGTGCCGTACTGGGCGAGCAGTTTTTCATGGGTCAGGCGCTCGTGGGCTGCATGCTGATCGACCAGAATCAGATCGCCGTCCCCACCGACAGCCAGAATATAGGTATCGAAAATCTGGGCGACCGGCGCACCGAGCGGAAAGCCTCCGCTTTGCACCGGATCGGGCTGCACCACCGGTCGGGCCGCCGGAGCGAAGGACCCCAGTCCTTCTGAGAAGCCACCAACTCCTTGCGGAGCTTCGCTGTGGGTCGGCGCGCCGATACCACGCAGGGTGTCGTGCGCTGCCACGAATCCGGGAGTAAGGCGCACAGGATCTGGCGGAGGATACTGAATGGCCTGCCTGGCCGGGGCCGCAAAGCGCATGCGTATACCCCCCTCGCCCGCACCATGACCCAGCGCACGCTGCATCGCCCCGATCATGAGACCACGCACGTCGGCTTCATCAGCAAAACGCAGCTCGGTTTTGGAGGGGTGTACATTCACGTCCACCCGGTCATGAGGCAGGGTCAGATGCAACGCCAGAATAGGATGGCGGCCCGGTTCGATCACAGGACGATAGGCCACGCGTATGGCGGTTTTCATCAGGGGATCGGCAACGGGGCGATTGTTAACGACAAGAAACTGCGCCGCAGCCGTGGCCCGCGTCGCTGCGGGGCCACAGATGAAACCGGTGAGATGCAGGCCGTTGCGTTCCTCATCGAGCATGATGAGCGAATCGCTTTCACCGAGCACGGCCTGAACACGCGCGCGTGTATCCTGCGCCGGGAAGTCGAAAACCTGCCGGTCATCCAGCGAGAAACGCATGGCGCAATGCGTTACGGACAAAGCCAGACGTCGCATGACCGATTCGGCGTGGCTCCCCTCTACACGCGCGCTCTTGAGAAATTTACGGCGTGCCGGTGTGGCAAAAAACAGATCCTCAACCACGACACGCGTGCCTGGTGCACCCGGCGCGGGCGCGGGTGGGGTCAGAATGCCGCCATCCAGACGCAGCATCCACGCAGTGTCCGAGTCGGGCTGGCGCGATGTCAGGGAAAGGCGCGCAGTCGCGCCAATCGAGGGCAGGGCCTCCCCACGAAACCCAAGCGTGACGATGGGGGTCAAGGTCTCGTCGCTCAGCTTGGAGGTACAATGCCGCTCAACCGCCATCAGGAGATCGTCAGGTGACATGCCACAGCCGTTATCGATCACCTCGATACGGTCGCATCCACCATTCGCAAGGGAGACATCGAGCCGTGTCGCCCCGGCGTCCAGGGCGTTTTCAACCAACTCCTTGAGTGCGGCAGCTGGCCGCTCGACCACTTCTCCTGCCGCGATCAGGTCGATGACATGACTGGAAAGGCGACGGAGCTGCGGCCGGAGACGAATAGGCTCAGACAATGACATGAATCGGCATCAGAAGACGCCGAGGAAAGCGCTCTTCGATTTCTTGGTGGGGGTTGCACCGGTCGAGGGGTTCTGACCGAGGGCAGAAGCGCGCTGGATACGACGGTTTTCAGCCTCGCTATCGACCACACTGCCCGCATTGCCGCCGCGCCAGAACATCAGCTCGTCGGTCAGACCGGCACCAGCTGCCCCGAGTTCGGCATTGTTGGGGGCCTTGGAAGCCTGATCGACCTGACCCATCAGGGCCTGCTGACCGGCACTGTCACTGCCCGTCGAAGGATGCAGCGCGGCATTGGGCGAGAGCGTTTCGAGCGCCTGTGTGCGCGGATTTTCATCCACGCTGTGCTCACCCTGACCCGGCAGGCTCAGCTGCTCGGAAGGCGGCATGGAGAGCGGCGCACGCGTCGTGACCGTATACTCGTCCGGCATCGAGCGTTCGAGACCGAACGCGCGCGAGACATCTGAGCCGGAACAGGCCGGAAGGAGCGCGGTCAGGCCGAGAACCGGCAGGACGCGGAGGACGGACGGGAGGGAGAGCTGAGCCATATCGGTCTCGATCCTAATGGAGCGTTTCGACGTCGACAAGAGATCAATGCCCGCGTGACGCGGGAGAGGAAGGCGTGCCGGACTGGTTGGCCGACCGCGCTTGACGACGCTCGGACCAGATCGAGTCGATTACCCAGGCAATTACGCCACAAACGATGGCGGAGTCGGCCACATTGAAGACGTACCAGCTCCAGCCGAAGGCATGTGCATGAATGAAATCGACCACAGCGCCATAACGCATCCGGTCGATCACATTCCCGACCGCACCGCCTGCAATTGCCGCCGAAGCAATGGCCACCACCATGCGCGTCGTTCTGATCATCTGCCAGAGCAGCGCCAGTACGGCGAGAAGGGCGACGGTACAGAACAGAAGCGGCCCCCAGGACCCGACCCCGCCCAGCATGCCGAACGTCACCGCATGGTTCCACACCATGGTGAAGTTGAGCCCAGGCATGATCGCGACGCTGCCTTTGGCGGGAAGATCGAAAACGTCGAGAATCCACCATTTGCTGACCTGATCGGCGCAGAGCACCGTCACGAAAGCGACGATACCGGCAACAAGTGTGGCCGGCCGACCGACAGAAACGGTGATCTTCGCCCCCTTCACATCGTCACCACATCGCTGCAGCGCAGGCACAGACCGGGATGCTCGGTCTGGCTGCCCACTTCAGGAAGCACACGCCAGCAACGCAGGCATTTGCTGCCCTCTGCCTCGCCCACGCTGGGGCCGGGATGCGCCTCGATCACGCCTTCATGCTCTGCCCTGTCCGTATCCTCGATATAGAGCGAGGGCGCGTTGGTCAGAAGCTGGATATCCGCCTGGGACACGATCGCAAGCTCTGCCCAGTCGACATCGCCGAACACGGCCTGTTCCTGCTCCGTGAGCGGCAGGCTGAGGCGGGCTTCGAGAGACGAACCGATAACGCCGCCGCGACGTGCCCCTTCGAGCTCCGTGGTTATGACGCGACGCAGGGCACGTATCTGGTTCCAGCGATCGCCAAGAGTCACATCGTGCCAGTTGGGATCTGGCTCGAGGAAGCTCTGGAGGTGGACCGAGCTTTCCTCGCCGAAGCGGGATGTCCATGCCTCTTCGGCCGTAAACACCAGCACAGGTGCAAGCCATGTCGAGAGCGCGCGATGCAGGATATCGAGCACGGTACGGGCAGCGCGACGACGCAGCGAGGAAGGCGCATCGCAATAAAGCGCGTCCTTGCGCACGTCGAAATAGAACGCCGACAGATCGGTCGTGCAGAAACCGTGCAGCATGGGATAGACGCCAACCCATTGATGGGTCTGGACGGCCTGCTTGATCATGCCCCCGAGATCGCTCAGGCGATGAAGGATATAACGCTCAAGCTCGGGTAGCTGCTCGAATGGAAGGGCCTCTTCGGGCGTGTAGCCGTCAAGCGCGCCAAGAAGCCAGCGCAGCGTGTTGCGCAGACGACGATAGAGCTCACCCTGCTGCTTGAGGATCTCGTTACCGATACGGAGATCTTCATTGCTGTCGGAGTTCACGACCCAAAGACGCAGGATATCGGCGCCCAGCTTGTCGGTTACCTCCTTGGGCGCAATTACATTGCCCAGGGATTTGGACATCTTGCGGCCCTGCTCGTCGAGCACGAAGCCGTTGGTGACGATGGCCTTCATGGGTGCCACGCCAAGCGTGCCGACGCTTTCGAGCAGTGAGGACTGGAACCAGCCGCGATGCTGATCCGACCCTTCCAGATAAAGATCGGCGGGGAAGTTCAGTCCGTCCCGACCCAGCACGAAACTGTGGGTCGATCCGCTTTCGAACCAGACATCGACGATATCGAAAACCTGCTCGTATTCTGCGGGATCGCGTCCCTCGCCCAGGAAGACAGCCGGATCGGCACTATACCAGATATCGGCACCATGCTTGGCCATCGCATCGACGATACGCTGCATGACCTCAGGGTCGCGCAGCACCTCACCCGTGCTCTTTTCCACGAAAACGGCAATCGGCACGCCCCAGGCGCGCTGGCGGCTGATGCACCAGTCGGGACGCTGCTCGATCATGGAGGTCAGACGATTGCGCGAGGCTTCCGGCACGAAGGTGACACCGGCCAGCGCATCCAGCGACTTGCGACGCAGGGCCAGATCACCATCCATGCGGATGAACCATTGCGGGGTGGCGCGGAAGATGATCGGCTTACGCGAGCGCCAGGAATGCGGATAGGAATGCACGATGCTCGACCGTGCCACGAGACCGGCTGCGGCATCGCCATTCGCGGCCCAGCGCTGTGCCGCTTCGGTAAGCGCCGCACAGACCGGGTCGGCAGCCTTGAACACATGGATACCGGCGAAATGCGGTACCCATGGCGCATAGGTGCCGTCATCCTGCACCAGCTCGGGTACTTCGATGCCGTATTGACGCGTGAGCAGAAAATCGTCCTGGCCATGGGCAGGCGCCATATGCACAAGGCCCGTACCGGCATCGGTCGTCACGAAATCGCCGGGCAGCATGGGCACGTCGAATTCATAACCGCACCCACGCAGCGGATGCGCGCAGATCGTCCCCTCCAGCGCTTCGCCCGGCAAGGTGTAGAGGATGTGATGGTCCTGGATACCGGCCTGCTGGCAGAAATCGCTTACACGCTCTTCGGCCACCAGAAAGCGCGAACCGGGGGTGACGAGGCTGTTTTCGTCCATGATATCGGCGCGCAGCACGACATAGGCGATCTCCGGCCCATAGGCGATGGCGCGATTGGCCGGAATGGTCCAGGGCGTGGTCGTCCAGATGACAGCTGATGCTCCCTGAAGCGCCTGACCGGGGGTCGGGTCTGCCTCGATGGGAAAGGCTACATGGATCGTGGTGGAGGTGATGTCGTGGTATTCGATCTCGGCCTCGGCGAGGGCGGTCTTCTCGACCGGGCTCCACATGACCGGACGCAGGCCACGATACAGGCCACCATTGAGCAGGAACTTGCCGATTTCTGCCACGATGGCGGATTCGGATGAGAAATCCATCGTGGCGTAGCGGTTTTTCCACTCGGCCTGCACGCCCAGACGCTTGAACTCCTCGGCCTGGATATCGAGCCAGCGACGCGCATAGTCACGACATTCGGCACGGAACTGCAGAACGGGCACATCGTCCTTGTTCTTGCCAGCCTTGCGGTATTCTTCCTCGACACGCCATTCGATCGGCAGGCCGTGACAGTCCCAGCCCGGGATGAAGCGCACACGGGCACCATTCATGCGCTGGGCACGATTGATGACATCCTTGTTGATCTTGTTCAGCGCGTGGCCGATATGCAGATTGCCGTTCGCATAGGGCGGCCCGTCATGCAATGTGAAGACCGGCTTGCCCTTGCCTGCCTCGAAAATGCTCTCATCCAGTCCGATCGCGTCCCAGCGTGCAAGCGTCTGCGGCTCGCGCGTGGGCAGATTGCCGCGCATCGGGAAGCTTGTGCGAGGCAGGAAGACCGTGTCGCGATAACGGTCCTGAGGATCGGGGCTTTTTGAATCAGGCATCTTCGATCAATCGACGGAGTCAGGGAACCCCGAGTTATGCGAAGATGCAGGCTTCTGGGTCAAGAGCAGCGGTCAAATCCCGGCTCACAATTGGCAGAGCCATATTCTGGGTCGTAATCCCAGTAGCTCCTGATAGAGGCAGTACGCGGATACCGGACGACAACAAAACAGCACCGGAATCCGACTGCCCTGACTGCCGGTTTCAGGGCAGACGCGTCTGCGATTTCAAGCCGGAAGGCGCACAGACACTTTCCAGTGTCTCATCGATCTGCTGACCCAGCGTGTTAAGGTCCTGCCTCAGAAAAGCCTTCAGCCTGACAAGGCGTGAAACGCTTTCTTTTCTGCGGGAGTCTTTCTGGGCGATGTGCTGTTCCATCGCCTGCATCTGATACATCTGCATCGCGCCAAACATAGCATCCCCCTTCGTTCGATTAACGTTAGGTAATCTATAACGCGAAGTGATGTGATATAAACCACAAAAATCATCACAAAAGGGACAGGTGCATGTCTGGCCCTTACGGCTCTGGCCCGGTTCAGGTGATTTCGAGATCCTCCAGACCGGCCGGTGGTGCAACGCGCCAATGCGCAAGTCGTGTTTCGAGCGACCCCACATGCAATTCCAGCTTATGGCCGTCAGGATCGAGACAATAGAGCGATGCGCCTTCGCTTCTGTTTGCCTTCCACAGCTTCACATGGCCTTCGAGCTTTGCAGTCAGAAGCGCGAAGCCTTTTTCATCGAGCGAGAAAGCCAGATGGGTGTCGTCATCGCGGGGCTGGATCGGCGCGTTTTTGCTGAGTTCCAGACAAAGCCAGAGTGATCCGGCCTCCAGATAGGCCCCCTTCCCCCAGCGCGCCCTGAGGCGACATCCCAGAAGACCGCAATAAAACCCCAGTGACCGGGTCAGATCGCTCGTGCAGAGCGTGACATGATTTATACCGCGCAACAGTCCATCGAGCGGATCGGATGACACAGAAGCGGGAAGCCGGGCACTCAGGGGATACGGGTCGCAGGAGGCGGGAGAAAAGTGAGGGAGGCAAGAGCGGCGCGGGCAGCTTGCGCATCGTCCGCAATCTGCGCCTTGAGCTCATCGAGCCCGGCAAAACGTTTTTCTTCGCGCAGCAGCTTGTGCAGGCTGACTTCGAGCGTCTGGCCATAAAGGTCTTCGTTCACGTCGAAGAGATGCACTTCAAGTCGGCTTTCCTGCCCGTCGTCGATCGTGGGGCGGCGTCCGATATTGGCAACACCGGGTGTGACCCGGCCATCGGGATGGCGCACACTCACTGCATAGACGCCGCGCGCCGGTTCGACATGACGCCCGAGCGGAATATTGGCTGTCGGAAAACCGAGAAGACGCCCGCGTTTGTCGCCATGGGCGACTTCACCGGTGATGAACCAGGGCCGACCGAGCTCCTCGGCCGCGCGTTCGGGATATCCTTCCTGAAGAAGGCGACGGATGCGCGACGAAGAGTAAGGCCCCCCTATATCCGTCAATGGCGGCACTACGGTAAGACCGATACCAAGACTCTCGAGCTTCTGCCCGAGATAGGCGATATTGCCGCTCCGTCTGTGACCGAAAGCGAAATCGGGCCCACAAGCCACATGGCGCACGCCGAGCCCCGCATGAAGCACGGTCTCGACAAACTGATCCGGTGTCAGATGGCTGAAATCAGCATCGAAGCGAAGCTGGAAGACGTGCCGCGCACCCTGCTCATGCAGAATGCGCGTACGGATCTCCGGCAGCATCAGACGCAAGGGAGGGTCCTGAGGACGAAAGAACTCGCGTGGGTGCGGTTCGAAGGTCAAGGCCCCGAGCGTCAGATCGGGGCGCGCCGCATGGAGCGATCTGAGAAGATGGACATGGCCCAGATGCACGCCATCGAAATTGCCGAGGGCCACGGCAGCTCCGCGCGCCTCTGGCGGGATTGCCGTCCAGTCCTCGTGCAGGGTCATGAAACAGGCAGCTCGAACTGCTGGCTGACACTGCGCAGGTCTGCGGCCTGATGGACGCCGGGGTGAGGCTTCGTACCGTCTTCTGCACGAACGAGCTGGCAGGTTCTGAGCCCTGCTTCGGCAGCGGCATCGAGTTCTGCGCCGATGTCGGAGAGAAACAGGATCTGCCCCGGTGCAACGCCCGCCCGTAAGGCGATCTGCCGATAGCTCTCGGCAATTTTCTTGCCACCCACATCGAGGTCGTAGAATGCCTCGAACAGGTCTGTCAGATCGCCCGCATCGGAATAGCCATAAAGCAGGCGCTGCGCGCTGGCGGAACCGGAAGAATAGACGGCAAGACGCAGCCCGGTAGCGTGCCAGGCTTTGAGCGCAGGCGGTACATCGGGGTACAGACGCGCCTTGAGATCGCCGCTCTCGAAACCGCTTTTCCAGGCAAGACCTTGAAGGGATTTGAGAGGGGCAACCTTTTCGTCACGTACCGTCCAGTCGTGAAGCTGCGCCACCGGATCGCAACCGGGATTGGCAGCCTCGATATCGGCCAGAGCCACTTTCACCAGCGGGTTTTCCGCCTGCTCTTGCAGAAGCGACGGCATGATCTTGTCGGAATAGGGAAAGAGCACGTCCTTGACGAAAGAGATCGGCAGGGTTGTCCCTTCGATATCGAGCAGGATCAGACGAATGGCACTCATGCGGCAATATCCGGAATGGTCACAGGAAACCGGCGCGCAATCTCGTCGCCCGTATAATCGGCGACCCAGCCGGTCGTATCCGTAAAGACGCGAAGCGCGACGACGTCGGGATCGAGCCCTGCATCGAACCAGTGAGGCGTTCCGGCAGGCACGGAAATCAGATCGCCCTGAACGCAGAGCACCGAATAGACACGGTCTCCCACATGCAGGACGAATGCACCCTGACCGTGGACAAAAAACCGGACTTCGTCTTCGCTATGCGTATGCTCGGACAGATATTTCTCGCGCATGGCCGCGATCTGCGGCGTATTGCGGTCAAACCGCACCACGTCAGCGCTTCCGGCTCCCGTCTCGCCCATCAGCCCGTCGAGATAGGGACGATAGGCTTCGAGGATATCCTCCGTCGGTGCATCCTTGGCGGGCGTGACGGGCGATTGCCAGCGCTCGAAGCGGACATTCAGCGGCCGAAGGGTCTCGGCAATTTCGCGCCCGTCCTGCGTGTCGAGCAGAATGGTTCCGGGAGCATCGTCACGATAGATCGTTAGTCGACTCATGATTTCCGTCTTTCCAGTTCGCAGGCCAGCAGGAACTCCAGACCCTCGAGACGGGCAAGCGCCATGGCCATATCCCGCCCCCATACATAGACACCATGACCCCGGATGACATATCCCGCGGGCATGCCTCCGAGCGACGGAGCGATCACGCCTGCCAGCCGGGCGATATCCTGATCGTTGTGGAAAACGGGCACATCGATGCTCGTTTCATGGGTCGATTGCCTCTCGAACACCTTGAGCAACTCGTATCCCGCAAGGGTAATCGCCGGAGCGGGATCCATCATGGACAGAACGGTCGCCGCCACCGAATGCCCATGCAGCACAGCGCCGATTGCCGGATCGAATGCGTAAAGCTGTGTATGCAGCAGTGTCTCGGCACTCGATTTCTGAGAGGCATCGAGCGGACGACCCTGGGGGTCGATTTCGATCACGTCCTGTTCGGTCAGAAAGCCCTTGTGCCCACCCGAGCGCGTAATGGCGATGCGACCGTCGGCAAGACGTCGGCTGAGATTGCCCGCTGTTGCGGGCACCCAGCCGCGCTGGTCCATTCTGCGCCCCGCCTTGACGACGTCCTGCACCGCATCCGACCAGTGTCGGTCCGAAACCTGCATGATCGAAACTCAGTGATTGACGTTGTTCACATTCCCGCCGGAGACGGGGGGCGTGTACTGGGGAGACTGGAAATTGCCCTGGGGGGCACCGGGCGCAGCACCGTGAGGCGGCGGTGCGATCTGACCGTTAGGCTGCTGACCTGCATGGGAGTCCATGGACTCGTCTTCAGCCATGTTCTTCTTGAAGGATTTGATACCCTTCGCGAAATCGCCCATCAGACCGCTGATCTTGCTGCCACCGCCAAACAGGATGAGCACAACGGCAAGCACTATCAGCCAGTGCAGGGGACTCATGCTACCCATAATCTCTCTCCTCGCTCGACGGACTCATCCTGTCGTCTTGTCTCTTGCTTCTCACATGGCGTGATCGGGCGACACTTGCAAGCGCACAATATCGTCCAGATCGCGAGGCACGATAAAGCCATAGGTCGGATAGGCACGTGCACCCATATTCCTTATCGGTGCCCAGTATACACGCACGAGTGACCAGTCGTTGTTTCTGGACACATCGATGATCGGAACGGAGCGATCGATACGGCCCGGCTCCCAGTTTGCATGTTCGACCAGAATCTTGCGCGATGACACGGTGCTGCGCACGATCGATACATGCCCCGAAGGCAAACGCCCGGTCGAGCGGAACACAAGAATTTCGCCTTGTGCGGGCGTCTGCGTGCGCCGGTACTTGCCCGATGCCCCGCGCCACCAGGAGGATGCCGCGCCATATAGTGTGACCCCTGTTTTCGCACGGGCATAAGGAGCGCATTGCAGCGGGCCGTTGAAGCTTGCGCGGCTGTATTCCCTCGGGCCACCCCCGCATGCCGCAAGCCCCAGACACAACCCGAAACCCAGCATGATCCTCTTCATGAAGATTTCAGCGCCATGACGCGATCCTCCGCTTCTTCGAGATTCATTGCCAACGCCCGCTCGGCCACGTCACGGCCGAACCCGGCACGTGCAAAAGCGGCCAATGCCCGCTGGTGCCGGTGCAGGCGGTTTTCTTCTTCCGCTGGACCGTCGTTCCCTTCTGTCGCGTCCCCCCGCATGAAAGGACCCAGTCGCCTTTTGCGTGCCAAGACAAGCGCGGCTCCCAGCTCACGCTCACGCGCCGCATCCTCGCTGCGATGACCGAGACTTTCTTCCAGCGCGTTGCCGAGAACCTCTGCCCCGATGCCTTTCTGAGCCAGGCTGGCGGCTACGGCGCGGCGCGAGCGACCGGACCGGGTTAGGCTGAGAGAGCGCGACCGGGCAAAAGCGGCATCGTCCAGCGCCCCGATACGCCGCATATCGCCAACGATCGTGTCGATCATGACCCTGCTCCGGGCTCGGTGAAGCTCGATCTGGTCGGTTTCACCCCCATTGGCGGCGCAACGACGTGCCCAGCGCATCACGGCACGGTCCAGTACCTGAGCCAGTCCCTGTTCGGTCGCAGCAAAGCGCGCGAGATGACGCAGGGCCGCCTCGCGCAGGTTTTCCGCTGTCGGCGGAGGAGTCTGATCCGGAATCGCTGACATGACGCCAATGTGCCATAACTTCGTGGCAGCACCATGGTAAAAACCTGCCGGAGATTTGCATGACCCGCGCCTCGCTCGACCGCCTGCTGGCGACCCTCCCTCTTTCCTATCCCGGGCCGGGCGGGGCCGTTGCGGTAATCCGCAAAGGCGAGGTCATTGCCCGGCACAGCTGGGGATATGCCAATGCCGAAGCGCGTCTGGCTTTTACCCCGAGCACCCAGTTTCGCATGTGTTCGATCACCAAGCAGTTCACCTGCGCCCTGCTCGATAATGCCCTGCGCGACAAATGGGCAGACAGGAACGCGCTCGATGCCTTCGTTGCGGCCTCGCTGCCTGCACTGCAGGAGCCACCGCCCGGCATTTTCGATCTGGCGCACAACCAGTCCGGCCTGCGCGACTACTGGGCTGTAGCCATGCTGCACGGCGCCCCCACTGAATCGGCTTTCGGCGCCGCGGAAGCCAGACGCGTGATTGCCGGCACACGAAGCCTGCAGTTCAGTCCCGGCACAGCCTATTCCTACGTCAATCAGAATTTCTATCTGATCTCGGAAGCGCTGGAAGCCTGTTCGGGTCGCAGCTTTGCCGAGTTGCTGCAAAAACAGATCTTCATGCCCCATGGCATGGAAAGCGCCTTTCTGGCAGCCAACACGCAATCCATGCCCGATGGCACGCAGGGCTATGAGGGCAATGAGCAGAGCGGCTATCGCCCCGCAGTCAATAATATCATCTGGACCGGCGATGCCGGGCTTGGCGCCAGCCTCGACGACATGATCGCCTGGGAAAAAGCCATCGATGCCCAGCGCGACGATCCTGAGGGCTTTTATAACCGCCTCTCCGTCCCCGTCTCCTTCCGCAATGGCGCGCCGGCACGTTACGGGTTCGGTCTGCAAAGAGGCAGGCTGTTCGGTCATGAAATGACCGGCCATGGCGGAGCTCTGCGCGGCTGGCGGAGCCATCGCCTTCATCTGGCAAAAGAGCGCCTCTCGGTTGTCGTTCTGTTCAATCACATGTCCGAGGCCCATTCGGCTGCCGCAGAGCTGGCCGCGGCTGCACTCGGCCTGTCCCGCCCGCCCTCCGATGCGACGCAGGGCAATCAGGCAATGCTCGGACATTTTCTGGATCGCGGGACAGGGCTTTCGGCTTCCATTGCTCCCACACCATCGGGCGAGCGCCTCTCGCTGCGCTACGCCTATCCGCCCGAGACGCTCGACGGCTGGACCCAGGATCATGCCGGTCGGGACGGGACACGCCTGTCCCTTCATGACGAAGGGCTCATCATGTCCCGACCGCAGGAAAACCGGGAAGTTCTCCTGACGCCCCTGCCCGAAGGCCAGAGGAACACGGGCCAGAGGAGCACGGGCCAGAACAACCTGGGCCAGAATAACGCAGGCCAAGCGAAAACAGGGTTCGCCGGACATTATGAATGCAATGAACTGGAGAGTATCCTGACCCTGACCGATGCAGGCGATGTACTCTATGGCGGCTTTTCCGGCATGCTGGGCAAAGGACGCATGGAGCGCCTCCTGCCTTTCGGCGACGATGTCTGGCTGATCCCCTGCCTGCGCGCGCTCGATCATTCGCCGCCCGGTTACTGGACACTCTGGTTCCAGCGCGACGAAACCGGGAACGTGGCGGGAATACGCGTCGGATGCTGGCTGGCACGCGATCTGTTCTACAGGCGTATTCCAGAGTGAATTTGACGAAAGGGGCGGATTAACCCCATCATATGAATGCAGCTGCGTGTGCCCTGCCCTGTCTTTCAGGTGCGGGGCTCTTGCTGTTGCATTTTTCCAATCTTTTCGAACCGGGCTCTCTGATCGCCATGATTTCCGCTCTGATGCCAACATTCAAACGAGTCGACCTTGCTTTCGAGCACGGTCAGGGCGCTTGCTTGTATACGGCTGACGGGCGACGATTTCTCGATTTCGGGGCGGGTATAGCCGTTTCGTCTCTCGGCCATGGTCATCCCGGTCTGGTCAAGGCCATTGCCGATCAGGCCGCACGCGTCATGCATGTGTCCAATCTCTACCGGATTCCGCAGGCCGAGACGTTGGCGGACAGGCTGGTCGCGCATTCTTTTGCCGATAGCGTTTTCTTCTGCAACTCGGGCGCGGAAGCCAATGAAGGCATGGTCAAGATGATCCGCAAGACCCAGTCGGGTCGCGGTCATCCCGAGCGCACACGCATCATCTGCTGCGATGGCGCCTTTCATGGCCGGACGCTGGCCATGATCGCAGCAACGGGCAATCCGGCCTATCTCGAAGGGTTCGGCACACCTGTCGACGGCTTCGACCATGTTCCTTTCAACAACATGAATGCCCTGCGTGCTGCCATCACCCCGCAGACTGCAGGCATCATGCTCGAACCGATCCAGGGTGAGACCGGCATCAAGCAGGCCGATCCGCAATTCATGACCGGGCTGCGTCAGGTTTGCGACGAATTCGGCCTGATTCTGGCTCTCGACGAGGTCCAGACCGGTATGGGGCGCACGGGCAATCTGTTCGCTCACGAAGCCTATGGCGTAACACCCGATGTCATCTCCGTAGCCAAGGGCATTGCTGGTGGTTTCCCCATGGGGGCCATTCTCGCCAATGAAGAGGTTGCCTCTTCAATGGGCGCTGGCTCGCATGGCACGACATTCGGTGGCAACCCTCTGGCCTGTGCTGCGGGCAATGCCGTGCTCGACGTCATTCTGGCCGACGGTTTTCTCGACCATGTGGCCCGTACAGGCGAGGCTCTTGGCGAAGCCCTCAATGCGCTGGTGCAGGCACACCCGACCGTTTTCGAACTGGCGCGCGGCAAGGGCCTGATGTGGGGGCTGAAATGCCGCCTTCCTGTCGCCCTGGTGCAGGCACGCGTGATGGAAGAAGGCCTGCTGACCGTCACGGCAGGCGAGAACGTGCTGCGTCTTCTGCCTCCCCTGATCGTCACAGCCGAGGAATGCCGCGAAGCCTGTGCCATGCTGTCGCGTGCAGCACGCGCTCTGGAAGCTGAAATGGAAACAAAGAACAAGACACTGGAGAGCCAGGCATGAGCAACGGCACCGATCACTCCGCCTCTTCGGCAATCCGTCATTTTCTGGATCTGCGCGATCTCGATTCCGCAACGCTGCGCGATATCATCGATGTCGGGCGGGCGGTCAAGGCGATGCAGGATAACCGGCGCGTCCCCATGCACCCCGATCATCCCCTTGCCGGGCGCAGCATGGGTCTGATGCTTTCCAAGCCCTCGACGCGCACGCGTCTCTCATTTGAGGTTGGCATGCGCCAGCTCGGTGGTGACGTATCCGTTCTCTCACCGACCGACATGCAGATCGGTCGTGGCGAGAGCCTGGCCGATACTGCACGCGTGCTGTCACGCTTTCTGGATGTGCTGGTGGTCAGAACCGGCGAGACGGCCATGGTGGACGAGCTGGTCCGCTGGAGTTCCATTCCGGTGGTGAACGGTCTGACGCCTGATTCGCATCCGGTGCAGATCTTGGCCGATATCATGACCTATGAAGAGCATCGCGGCCCTGTTGCGGGCTCTCACTGGGCCTGGATCGGCGACGGCAACAACGTGGCCGTCTCGCTGATCGAGGGGGCCGTGCGTTTTGGCTTCTCACTCACTCTTGCCACGCCTGAATCGATGAAACCCAGACAGGAAGTTCTCGACTGGGCCGCATCGGAGGGCGGCAGGATACGCCTTGTGCATGACCCTGTTGAGGCTGTGCGCGATGCATCCTGCGTCGTCACCGACACATGGACAAGCATGTCGGATTCTGAATCGGCAGCACGCCTTGAAACGCTGCGTCCGTATCAGGTCAACACGGCCCTGATGCAGAAAGCAGCCCCCAATGCCCTGTTCATGCACTGCCTCCCTGCCCATATCGGAGAGGAAGTGACCGAGGACGTCTTCGAAAGCTCCGCTTCGGTCGTATTCGATGAGGCCGAAAACCGTCTTCATGCCCAGAAGGGCCTGCTTCTGTGGGTTCTGGGAGGCACGAACTGGCGGGATTTCGGTAAACCTGCCCGCCCCTGAGGGTGCCGGGTCTGACCCGCAGCCAAGAAGCAACCGACGAAACAACGATGATCGAGACACCTGCCTTTCTGGATACACAGCGCCCCGAAACCGTGCCCGACCTGGTCGTATCCCACGGAATAACGCCCTTCCATCTGGCCAATCGCCCGGTGCGCGGGCGTCTCGTTCGTCTGGGCAAACTGGCCGATATCATGCTCATGCGCCATGATATTCCCGATTGCGGTCGTCAACTGGCCGGAGAAGCCCTGTCGCTTGTTGCCGGGCTGAGCGCTGGTCTGAAATTCAAGGGATCCTTTTCCCTCCAGATCAAGGGCGATGGCCCGATATCGATGCTGGTGGCCGATTGCACCGATAGCGGTGAGCTACGCTTTTACCTGCGCGCATCCGGGGAACTCGAGCAGGCCCCGGCAAAGGCCCTGCTGGGTGACGGCTATTTTGCCTTCACCATCGATCAGGGTGCCCATACGGAACGCCATCAGGGCATCGTGGCGCTTGAAGGCGAAAATCTGGCCGATATGGCCATGCATTATTTCAATACCAGCGAACAGCATCAGTGCTGGATGCGTCTCTATTGCGAGAAGACAGCCGATGGCTGGCAGGCAGGCGCCCTCCTGCTGGAAAAAATCGCCGAAGAGGGCGGTATCGCCCGGAAAGATGCTGAAGGTGCCGGCACCGGCACTGACGGGGCTATCGACGAGGATAGCTGGGAAACGGCCTGTATTCTTGGCAATACGCTGACCAGCGCAGAACCCTTCGATCCCACCCTGAGTGCCACGACCCTGATCGAACGACTTTTCGGCACGCAGGATGTCCTGATAGACCGCCCCCGTGCGGTCAGTCTCGGCTGCCGGTGCAGCCGCGCCAGACTTGCCAGTGTCCTCGCGACATTCCCCGATGATGATCTCGATCACATGGCTGAAGACGGCCAGATCACCATGAACTGCGAGTTCTGCAATGTCGGGTTCAGTTTCGACCGTGCCGAGATTGCGCGATGAACCCTGCCGAAGCCTTTCTCGATACGGCAACCATGGACGGCGAGAAAATTACCTCGCTTTACGACCAGTGGGTAGCGAAAGATGTCGTGTATCTGGCTGACGACATCATCTGTCTGACATTGCAGGATGCCATGAGCGGCCGTCAGGCCGTCTGGTATTTCGATGAAAGCCGCTCTTATTGCGGCTCTCATATCGAGGTTGTGCAACGCCTGCAGCCAGCGGATATCCTGACCACGGTTTCTCCATGGTTCGACACGCTGGCACGTCACGCGCTCAGCGCCTCTCCGGAACCTCTTCCCGATGCCCGCCCCATCCCGCTTTTTCTGGCGACGCAGCTTGCGGCTGCCTGGTCGGTACGCATGATGGGCGATCTGCGTCAGCTGCAGACCGCATTGCTCGAACAGAACAAGGAAGTCGCGCGCATCGACGATGCCGTCCTGTCATCGCGCAGGATACGCCGCCTGCTCGGCACGCGTGTCGGGCCGGAAAGCCTGGTTGTGCTTTCGCCGTTCTCCGACGCACCCTTGCGGTCCCAGATTTCTTTCGTCGTCGATCACCAGCTGATCCATCGTTTTTACGATACAAAGCATGATTGCTGTTTCTACCTGTCCTGGTGGGAAAAACAGCTCGACCAGCAGCCGGGCTTTTATTGCCCCAAGGCCAATATCCTTATCAGCGATGATGGAATGGCAGGCATGTTACCCTCTCTCATACTGGGCTGGTATCTCAGCAATCCGGATCATGTTGGGGCGATCGAAGCTGCACAGGCTTTCGAGGCGCGCGATTACGGGTTGGGTCAGGCATCGTCCCTCACCATCGATACGGTTGAGGATAAACCCGCTCTGTCTTCTGCACCCTCTGCCTCCTCGGCAGATATGATTTCCGAATCATGGGCGTTCCTGCACCAGCATCATCCGGGCGACGATCCTGCACCGAGTCATAAAAACGATCACAAACCGTCAAGCGGCCTGCTCGGTCGTCTTCGCTCTCTCGTGAAAAAGAAATAACATCCGCCGCATTGTCAGGAGCAGGTCATGTCACGAGTCCGGTCTTTTCTTCGTTTCGGTTCAGTCTGTCTGGTTCTGGGCTGCGTTGCGCCCGTCCTGACCGCCTGTGGAGGCAGCGAGCCGCAAAGCTTTGCCCCGCTGGATTACAGCTATCTCAGCAAGATGCATCTCAATGTCGCGCATCTCGAAATCGTCGATTCTGCGCCGCCGGGTAGCGTGCCGGGCGATATCTCGGGCAAAGCCCCCACCACGCCCCAGCAGGCGCTCGAACAGATGGCCCGCGACCGCCTGATTGCCAGCGGATCGGAAGGGAACGGCACGTTCACGATCACCAAGGCAAGCATTCTGCATGCTCCGGGCGGTACCCTGCTGGGCGAACTCGAAGCGCATGTCGATGTCTCAGCCCCGGCGGGCGGTCGTGCAGGCTACGCGCTCGCTCATATCACACGCAGCCTCAACCCGGGCGACAAGGATCCGGAATCGCGCGCCGTACTGTACGATCTGACAAGCCAGATGATGCAGGACATGAATGTCGAGCTGGAATTCCAGATCAAGAAATCGCTGCGTGACTGGCTGGTCGATGCCAGTGGCGCACCGCTGGCCGGCGCGATCCAGCAGCAGAATATCGGGCCCGGCGCACCTGTCGCTGCCCCGGTCAGCAGCGCAGTTGCTGACACGCCTGCCGCATCGTCGATCTCGACCGCCAATGCCCCGGTTGCATCGGCAGCAGCCACCACCGCACCTGCTGGCGATACGTCAGCAATCAGCAATGCAAAGCCGCAGGAGCCAGACGCCATTTTCCCGCTTGGCGATGACACCAGTGCCCCAGCCGCTCCAGCAGTCAAATCGCCTCAACCCGGGGTTCTCACCCTACCCGCCGGTCATTCCTGAGCAGTCATGGTCAAACCGCCTGCCTCGGTGTGGGCGGTAAACACCGGTAACCAACAGAATGCCGCTTGCATTTCCACCGGCAATCGCGAAGAACGATCATCGACCCATATGATGGGACATCCATTCCGTTGTTCCGTCAGGAGAACAGGTTGAGCGCGCCATCGCCTTCACGCAGACGTTTCGTCCGCAATGCCGCCGGAACAACGGCTTTCTTTCTTCTGGCCGGACAGGAATTTCCTTTCCCGGCCGTTGCCTCACCCATGCCAGACCGCAAACCCGCTTTCTTCTCTCCGGAAGAATTCCGGTTTCTGGATGCGGCCTGCGAATGCATCTATCCCCATGATGCACTCGGCCCCGGCGCCAGCGCACTGGGCGTGGCCTATTTCATAGACGGACAGATGCAGACCCCCTATGGCCGGGGAGAGCTCTGGTATATGTCCGGCCCGTTTCAGGAAGGCCCGGCAAATCTGGGCTATCAGCTTCCACTGGCACCCTGTGATCTCTACCGTCAGGGGATCGAGGCAGCCGATCACTATGCCCGTACCGAGCGCGGCAAAACCTTCGCCGATCTCACGCCTGAGATACAAGTAGAGCTGCTGACCGCCTTCGAGGGCGGTGCAGTCAATTTTCCGGCCTTCAATGCGCGTCTGTTTTTCGAGCAGCTGCGTACCAATACGCTCGAAGGCGTTTTTGCCGATCCTGCTTATGGTGGCAATCTTCACATGCAGGGCTGGATGCTGCTTGGCTTCCCGGGCGCACGCGCCGATTTTATGGATTGGGTCAACCAGGAAGGTGCAGCTTATCCTTTCCCTCCCGTATCGATCGGCGCCCGGAAAGCCTGATTCTTTTTTTGATGCCTGATGTTTCATTGTACCGAGTGCCAAACGCATGACTTCAAAACGGACCGACGTTGTCATCATTGGAGCTGGCTGGGCCGGCGCCATCCTCGCCAAAGAGATGCGCGAGGCAGGACGTCGGGTCGTCATGCTCGAACGCGGGCCAGAGCGCAAAACAGCCGATGAAGGAACATATCCGGGTTCGATCGATGAATTACGTGGTGCAATACGTCACCGTCTTTTCCAGAACCCGGCCAAGACAACCGTCACCATACGCAATACGATCAACCAGACTGCCCTGCCCTACCGCCAGCTTGCTGCCTTTCTGCCGGGTGAAGGGGTCGGGGGTGCAGGTTTGCACTGGTCGGGCGTGCATTTTCGCGCCGCCCCTGACGATCTGCGTCTGCGCAGTCATGTGATCGAACGCTATGGTGCAAAATTCATTCCCGAGACCATGAATCTTCAGGATTACGGCGTCACCTATGAGGAGCTGGAGCCGTTCTTTGACAAGGCGGAGAAAGTATTCGGCACCTCAGGCGAGGCCTATAAAGTTAATGGTCAGGTAGTCGGACAAGGCAATGTGTTCGCGCCATCGCGTAGCAACCATTTCCCGCTTCCCGCCATGCAGGATGTATACACCGCCAGTCTTTTCAGAAAAGCGGCTACCGAGTCCGGGTATCACCCCTACTCCCTGCCAGCAGCCAACGCATCAAAACAATATACCAATAGTTACGGTCTACAGATGGGCCCGTGCAATTTCTGTGGATATTGCAGTGGTTATGACTGCTATATGTATTCAAAGGCCTCGCCGAACATCAATATCCTGCCCGCCTTACGCAACGATCCAGAATTTACCCTCATCACCGATGCCCATGTACTGAAGGTCAATCTGGACAGCGACCGACGCCAGGCCACAGGCGTAACCTATCTCGATCAACGCGCGCAGCGTGAGGAAACGATCGAGGCCGATCTGGTCATTCTTGCAGCATTCCAGTTCCATAATGTTCATCTGATGCTGCTTTCGGGTATCGGCACGCCCTACGATCCGATCAGCAATACGGGAACGATCGGCCGCAACTTCGTCTATCAGACGATCACCACTTCACATGCCTGGCTATCCGAAACGCAGTTCACCAACCAGTTCATCGGCGCAGGTGGGGCGGGGGTCGCCATCGACGACTTCAACAGCGATAATTTTGACCACGGGCCGCTCGGTTTTATCGGGGGATCGCCTGTCTGGGTCAATCAGGCTGGTGTCAAGCCCATTGCAGCCGCCATGACGGGGGGCGGAAAATCCGCGCCACGCTGGGGCGCAGGATACAAGGCCGGACTCGTCGATACCTATCGTCACTCGCTTGCCATGGATGCGCATGGCAGCAACATGGCCTATCGCGATGTCTATCTCGATCTCGATCCAACGTGGAAAGACAGCTACGGCCAGCCTCTGCTGCGCATGACCTTCACCTGGAAGGAAAACGATATCCGTATGAACCAGTATGTGGTCGGCAGGATCGAACCGATCATGAAGGCGCTCGGCGCAAAGCGCTATGAGCTCGGCCGACTGGAGCATGGAGAGGCATTCGATACGCGGCGTTACCAGACGACCCATCTCGGCGGCGGTGCCGTTATGGGAACCAGCCCCAAAGACAGCGCCTTGAACCGCTATCTGCAAAGCTGGGACGTGTCGAATGTCTTCGTCATAGGCTCGAATGCATTCCCACAGGGCATGGGGTATAATCCCACAGGCACTGTCGCTGCGCTCGCCTATTGGGCTGCTTATCACATACGCACGCATTATCTTTCAAAGCCCGGCCCCCTGGTCTCCCTCTGATGCGCGGCTTCCTGCACAGCCGCGTCAAGCGCGGCCTGGTCCTCGGCCTTCTGGGCATCCTCGGCTCACAGGCAGCAAAGGCCTCCCCGCAATCCGATCTTATCGACAAAGGCCGCTATCTGGCCGCAGCGGCCGATTGCGCAGCCTGTCATACCCACGACCGGTCAGCACCTTACGCCGGTGGCAACCCGTTCGTTCTTCCGATTGGCACGCTTTACGCACCTAACATCACACCGGATAAAATGCATGGCATTGGCAATTATACCGAGGCCGATTTCACGAATGCGCTCCGAAAGGGGATCGGTCGCGATGGCAAGCCGCTTTATCCGGCCATGCCCTTTCCCTCATATGCCCGCATAAACGATAGCGATATCCACGCGCTCTGGACCTACTTTCATTATGGTGTCGCACCTTCCACCAAGGCCACACCGCACAACACGATAGCATGGCCACTTTCCATACGCTGGCCCATGACACTCTGGCGCCTGAGCTTCGCCCCGACGCCAAAAGCCGCTCTCGCCAACGCTGAGCGCTTTTCTTCTCCTGATATCGCCCGGGGCGCCTATCTTGTGGAGGGCATGGGACATTGCGGTGCCTGTCATACCCCGCGCGCATTGACCCTGCAGGAAGAAGCACTTTCCAGCGATCAGGGCGCCAGCTTTCTGTCTGGAGGTGCTGCCGTCGACGGATGGACCCCAATCAATCTGCGCGCTGACAACCGCACGGGGCTCGGACGCTGGAGTGAGGATGACATCGTTACCTTCCTCGCTACCGGGCGCAATCTGCACGGATCGGCCTTCGGGGGCATGAGCGATGCGATCGCGCATGGTACGCAACATCTGACCGATTCAGACCTTCACGCCATAGCACGCTACCTCAAGACATCGCTCCCGGCGCACAAGAACGAATCCCCTTGGCAATACGATCCGGCAATTGCCGATGCGCTGCATCATGGCAAGCTGCCCAGTCCCGGCGCGAAGGTCTATGTCGATCGCTGCGCCGCCTGTCACAGGACCGACGGGCATGGCTATGCCCCCGCCTTCCCTCCCCTTGCGGGCAATCCCACCCTGATGGACAAGGATCCGGGGTCGCTCATTCTGATCGTCCTGCGAGGGGCAAGTGTCCCAGCTACAGCCAAGGCGCCGTCATCTCTAACCATGCCGGGATTTGACCCTATTCTCTCCGATCGGGAGATTGCCGATGTCGTCACGTTCATCCGTCAGAGCTGGGGCAACAACGCTGCTGCCGTCTCTGTCGATCAGGTCAGGTCATTCCGTAGCCAGAATGCACGCTGGATCAAAGACACCGCATCCAGCCCTCTGAACTGATCCCTGCAATTGCACCGGATCCGAACCTCCCGGGCGCGGTTCTATCTCAGGAAACGATAAACGACGCAGCCTTGAAAACCGCGCCCGCCCGCCGTGCTTTCCCCGACGGCACGGGCGGCATAAGCGCCCCCTCCACCGGCCCCGTATTTGGTCGCCGTTATTCCCAGCTGGTAACCAGCCTTACCTGCGCCGCCCCAGGGTCCTTCACTGCCATTTCCGGCAAAAACCAGCGTTCCGTTCTGGCCATCGCTGCCTGCACCGCCATTCTGGTTCCACAAACTCCCTCCGTCAGCGCCCCCACCGCTGCCACCGACAGAAATCCGGGCGCTCGAAAACGCACCGGGCCGACCGCCCTCGGCGCTGAGCAAAGGCTGACCACCATAGGTCACAAAGCTTGCCCCACCGGACTGATCGGGACCGCCCCCCAATCCGATCGTGATAGAAAGCCTGTTGTCTATGCCCGGATCCAGCGCATAGATCCCCCAGGCATCCCCGCCGGCCCCACCACCTGCACCGGAAAATGACCCCGCTTCCGGTGAAATGGCTGTGCATGATGCGCCTCCCCCCCCAGCCCCAACGGCGCGCAGCTCGATTTGCCGCGCCCAGTCGGGGATGGTCAGAATACAACTCGTAGCGCAGATTTCAGGCGGCTGTGTGATCTGCTGGGCGAAATCCTTGGTGGCAAGCTCCGTCAGATCTGGCAGGAACGCAGCCCCCGGCTTAACGACGAGGCCACCCAGATTATCGACCGTGGGGGGTACGTCCAGGCTGTACAATGCAACCACAACAGCGCCCGCAACCACCGGCGCGCGCGTTGCGACATCGAAAGCGATCCGTCCGGTCCTGCGCGTAGGGAGCGACTTGCCGCGATTATCCGGCCCCGCCATGGTCTGATCGGGCTGATCGGCATTATAGAATGGCAGAATATCCGGACAGTCATCCGTCTCGCTACAGATGGCATAAACGGTCAGTGCTGCCCCCGTTACGGGTACCGGAACATGCAATGTCTCATCGTGATGAAACAGACATTGCGTCCTGGCTGTGTCAGCCTCAAGCCCGGCCGTGATACTGCCTATATGCGCCGCATCGACCATATAGGGGGCAACAATGGTTCCCGGTCCGATCGCAAGAGACAGATCTGTGGATGAAGGCTGACAGGCAAGCCCCGCAGCCATGACTGTCTGACGTCCAAGGACAATCTCGGCCAGACGACCGATACCCTCCTTCGCGTAACGGCCAAGTCTCAGCAGATCCGTGTCGAAAGGTACGGCACCCGCATAGATAATCGGTCGGTCCATTACATTTCCACCCTTACCCAGGCCGTGACACCGCAGGCTTTGACAGCACACAGCGCAGCATGAAGAGCCCGCTGCTCGACAGGCTGTTTGGGATAGATCTCGATCATGAACTGCCCTCCCTTTGTCGATCCGTAGCGGCTTTGCGCAGCGCCATATCCGCCGGCCCTGCACCAAGCGCCGCAGTCACGCACCGTCATCGGTTCGATAATGCGTGGGGGCGCCCCCGCAAGCTCGGTAACCGCCTGCACAACGGCTTGCCGTGTGTTGCGTTGTGCGTTCAGCCGTTCCACCATGCGCCGACGCAGACGCGTATCTCTTTCGAGCGGCAGGCGTATCGGCCCGGCTGCGCCAAAATAGTCTTTCGCTGCCATGTCGAGAAACGGTCCCGATGTCGTGCCCATACGGGTCTGTGCGCGCACTACGATCATCAATGCCCATATATGGGCCAGCACAGAACCAAATCCGGTCAGAAGCGCCTGCAGAACGGGCGCATCCTCGACCTCATCCCCACGATAGGCGGGAAACCATCCCTGCGGCAGAAGCAGGCGGATACGACGTGCAAAATCACGCGCTGTGCCTGGTGCAATACCAGTATCGTAAAGCGTCTTGCGATCGGTCGCCTGCAAGGCAGAAAGATCGCCGTCTTTCAGAACAGCCATCAGCCCCCCACCTGCTCGACCGAGAAAAGCGGAACGCGATAATCCTTGCCATTGACATTGAGATGCAGAAATCCTCCCTCAGCCGAAAGCGGCACAGCACCGCCGGGGCTGGCAACAGGGGAAGACATCTGGATTTCACCCCCCTCAGCCGGATAAAGCCCGAGATTGGGAGACCCTTTCTCACCTTTTTGCACGTAGATTCCAGCTGCCGCGAGCCCGCTCCCTGCCTGCACATTGAGCGTATTGGTCGGCATCGTATTGGGTGAAATCGAGAACAGCAGGTTCCCCGTCATGTTCGTGACAAGCAGCCCGTCATCGGAAAACTGCACACGCTGCCCGTTATCCGTGTGTGCCACGGTCGAAAAAAGCATGGCTCCCGCATCGAGACCCTGCACATTCTCGCGCGTCTCGGGTGTGCGCCATTCGATACCCTGATTGCGCGCCATGGAAAGAGCATTCCCATAGCCGCCATCCTCACCGTTCGTCCCCGTCAACGCCGGGATCCTGAAAAGGAGGAATCCTTACCACGGAAAAGGATTACTCAAAAAAAAAAAAAAAAAAAACAATCGGCCGTACCCTCGGTCTGGCCGCCACCTGCACCGATCTGGATTGCATAGGTGCCGCCGCCGCAATTGGGATGATACGGTGTCGACATGCCATGAGCCGCACCGCCAAGATTGACGGCTTCGAGTTCCATGACAAAACTGGGCTGATAATTGACGCCCGGCATGCGCCAGGCCTCCCCGTAATAGGCATAGGCCGTCGTCAGGGTCGGGTTTGTCGTATCATCGGCAATTCCCCATGACGCCACACCGATGGAACTTGGAATATGCCCCAGCTTGCTCCGCGAGTTCAGTGCATCCGAGGTGCGTGATCCTGCAACGAAGCCACTGCACCCGAAGCGGGACAGTGAGGCAGCCTGGGCATTTTCCAGCGCCCAGGGACCGATGGATGTCGTTGCCATGAGCGCTGAGAGCCAGTCCTGACGCGCAACGTCGCGTGTATTGAGCGCAGGGTAATCCGAGGCGGCACCGATAAAGAACCTGTCACCGAAACGACTGACCTTGGCGCCTTCCTCAGCAAAAAATTCCCCACTGGGTGGTGAATCGGCAGGCGCACCGGCAATCTGACTCGCCGTGGCATTAAGCGTTTCCACACCACTCGGCGTTGCGACCACAAGAATTTCCGCCCCATCGATCGCGGGGATAGGGAAATAACTGTTGAATTTCGGCATTACCCCTCCTGAACGATCTGTACGGAAATCATGCCTGGCAAAAGCGACTGACGTGCCTGCCCGGGAACATCGTTCTGCGCGCCGTCGAGACTGATCTGTGTCACGGTCGTGACAGCCTCTCCGGCCGCTGCATAAGCAAGATAGGCAAGGCGACTGAACGCATAACCACCGCCTATGCGGGCCGCACGAATATCCTGGTCTATGGCAGCCATGACAGCCGTCTGTACGCGCGCAGCATCTGCATCCTTCACGATATGCACCGTCATGGCGATATCCAGCGACAGGATGAGCGGGCGCTGCACACTAAAGCCAACGCCGAGAGCCTTGCTGTTCTCGACCTGTGCATAGACCTGGCGCAATACCGGCTCCGGCACCCGGTCGCTGCCATCGTCGACGACAACCGTGAAATATCCGGCGCGAGACGCTCCATCCGGCGTCTGACCGTCAAAAACCGCGTAAGCCAGATTATTCTGTACGCCCGCCACCGCGTTTTCAATGGCCCCACGCGAGGCGCTGGCCTTCGCTGCCAGCCATAACGGAAAACGTGCGCGCAGCTGGGCATCAGTTTCCTGATCCGACCCATTGGCAAAGGCTCGTGGATTGGTCACGATGTCGATACCTGCAACCGAAGTACCCATCAGGGAAATGGCTCCGACCGGCACATTGCCCTGCACGCCCTCCATGAGCGCCTCAACCGGCACGGTCACAGATGCCACGCCGGCCGGTCTGATATACCCGCCCGTCTCATGCGACCACTGTTCATGGGCCTCATCGGTCACAACCTGAAAGGTCGTGGCCGATGCCGTGCGCACCAGCACGCCAGGCCGGATCACCGCAGAAATATCACCATAGGAAAAGCAGGTCATCGTCACCGAACCGAGCGACCGGACACCGGGCAGACGTGTCATGCCGAAATCACCGACGAAACTGTCGCAATCCGCGCCCACCGATGTCGCCAGCCGCGTCCTGCACAAAATCTGTACCAGAATATACTGTAGCCATAAGCCAAGCGCCGAAACGCTCTCAATGAGCGCTCGACCCGGTGTCCCTGTGGCCAGTGTAAGTTTGCCTGTGCAACTGGCCTGAGCGGTCGCAACAGCCGTTTGCACCAGAGTGGAGAAAGAACGCAGGGATAACGACATGATCGTTCCAGTGCTGAGCCGACATGAGCCGAGCTGCGCTCAGATCGTGCCATCCTGATTGAAAATCACTGTTTGGCTGCCCGACATGTCCACTCCGGTATACGAGATCGTACAGAGGTACATGCCCGGGGTCTGGGGGGTGAGCACAACCATTACCGGCTGGTCCTGATCGATCCCGGCTTCAAGAGCGAGCTGACGCACGATCAGCCCGCGTGTCTCGTCTTCAGCAATAGGCATACCGATACGCGACGGCAGGCCAGCTCCATAAGTCAGGTGCCAGAGATACGCCTTCGGATTGGTGCAAAGACGGCGCAATACGGACTGACGTGTCAGAAGCGCATCCGAGGCTTCGCGCAATGCGCCATTTTCTTCGCATTGCAGATCCTCTCCGAAATAATGAAAGAAATCGCTCATCCCACGGCCTTCCCGGTCATGCCGTTCGCATAAGGATGAACATGCTCTGCCAGACTGTGCATATCGGTGCGCACATCGCCGCCAGAGACGAATACATCCCCTCCCGAGACGCGAACACCCGCGCCCGAGACGGAAACACCTTTCCCGTCAAGCGTCAGCGATACATCGCCAGCATGAAACTCGATCGAGGTCTTTCCGATAAGACAGCGCAGGGATCCCGCGCCAAAAAACAATCCGTCGCGCCCGATATGAAGCCAGCCGCCACTATCGCTCTGCCCCGGAGAGTCCCTGTCCGATGTCCCGCACCCCGCTCGTACGAGCATTTCACCTGGCTGCGCCACTTTTCCGGTCTGTGGAGAAATTGCAGGTCCCGCAACCACATCGAAAACAACCGAGACGATCACGAAAGTTTCCCCATCACCCTCGACGGGCATCAACAGAACCTGCGTCCCTATGGCGCAAGGACATGAAATACGCAGGTCACCCGCCTGTGCCAGGGCTGCATCGGGTAACCACCCGGTTTCGATATCGTCGGGTTGCAACCGTACCTTGACGGCGTGACTCGATGGATCGACGGCAGAAACAATGCCGTGAATGGCATGCGCGGTGCGTGTCTGATGCGCAGCAACCCAGAGCGGGCTCTCCATGAGACCTCCCTTAAAAGATACGATCCCGCAATGTTACATCCTGCCGATATCCATTGGTCAGATCGAAAAAATGCTCTACCGCATCGACCGAAAGCGTCCTCGAACGCTCCATCGCGGGTTTGTCCAGCAGCATGAAATGACGCGGTTTGAGCCCGATCATTGCAGGTAATGATACCCGTGCCTCGACAGCGTGAGAGACGATCCGCTTATGCTTGCCCTCAGCCAGACGTCTGACATCTTCCATACGCTGTCCGGGACGGCGAAAAGTATGCAGTGTTACGCCGGACACTGGCGGCTCGGCGGTATAATTCTTTCCATCGAAATAGATTTCGCTTTTCGCGCGCTGCCGCGAGTCCCACGAACGCACACCGACAACAACGCTGTTTTCCAGTCCCAGATCGTACCGGCACGAAGCCAGGCGTACACCCTCTGGTTTGAAAATCTGCGACATCTCGGCAGAAACGGGCCGTTGCAGCTGTAGCGTCCGCCCGTTCATGCAGCATTCATAGCCATGATCGCGCGCGAGCGAAAAAGCCAGATCGAAAGCCGTCTGGTATCGATGCTGCGTGCTCGCCGAAAGCCGCCTGTGCTCCAGCTGCCAGAATTGACCGCAATACAGGCTATCCCCCGTCGGATAGGCCGCCAGATCGGACTGGAACGCAAGGCCTGCCTCCTGCACAGCCTGCTGCACGATTTCCAGAGCAGTGCGGTTGCTCCATGATGACGTCATGCGCGTATCGAGCAGATAGGCCATATAATCCCGGCATTCGAGACCGAATGAAGACGGATCGTCCCCAAGGGTGACGGCATCGAGGATACCGTTAAAAACGGTCGTCCATCCCGACTGGGGCAGATTGTCATCGCACACCTGAATCATGATATCGGGTCGATCATGTCCGGTGCGTCCATCCAGAGAAGACAGAAAACCAGCTCCATCGCGAATGGCAACCATGAGATGAGCCGTGTCGCAGCGCTCGTAACGATTGCAGTCGATATGAAAGCCGCAGACATACACGCCCTGACGGCATGCGCCGTCGATTAGCAAACGCGCTTTCCAGCGCCTCATACTGACCGTCATGTTTCCGGTACGCCTCCACTTGCCTCGATCAAGTCAGCACTCGGCAATTCGATCTGCACAGGCACTTCGAACCCGGTCAGATCGGGATCCGTCATGACGTTGCGCTCGGCAATGCGCCACCACTGCATTGCATCGTCAAAATAACGCGCTGCCAGATGGAACAATGAAATGTCGTCCGCCGTAACCTGAATTCTCACAGACATGCTTTCCGCCCCCCTGCGTTCTATCCGCCTCGCTCACTCCGGAGCGCATCAATCGGACATCAGACTTCGAGCTCGTCTGGCATAACTCCCAGCCTCCACAGCGATAACCGCTACACCGGCATTCCGGGACAGCCCGAGCAGATCGCCCGCATCGCTCGGAGACGCGTTATCGAGTGCATCCCCGGCATCTTCTCCAGCGCGCATCAAATCTGACATGGCCGCAGACAGGGGGCTGGACACGGCAAGCGCTGCGGTGGGTACACGCGACACGGCTGACGCCGTCTGCCAGAGCGCACTTGCCTTGCCCAGCGCAGCCTGCGCCTGAGCTACTGCCCCGCCTGCACCAAGGCTCTGCGCCACCGGTGCGATCTGGCCGGCAAGAGTAGAAATC
>CAJQZM010042324.1:0-19296 GCA_907164665.1 Colias nastes | reverse complement strand
CCGAGCCAACGAATGCCCGAGCCAACGAATGCCCGAGCCAACGAATGCCCGAGCCAACGAATGATTGACGCATCCTGGGGGGTGCGGCATGTCTGGCCTCGCGTTGCAGCCCTCACAAGACAAGCGGAAAGCCTGCTTCTACCTCATGAACCCGATCATCGTCATCCCATCGCGTCTTGCCTCGACGCGTCTGCCGAACAAACCCCTGGCTGAGATCGGCGGCAAGCCGATGATCTTGCAGGTTGCCTTACGAGCGCGCGCATCCGGTCTGGGGCCTGTGCTTGTTGCCTCGGGCGATCGGGAAATTCTCGATGTTCTCGAGGGCCATGATATCGCTGGCGTATTGACCGACCCTGCGCTTCCAAGTGGATCGGATCGGGTGCATGCAGCTCTTGAGGTCTATGATCCGCAGGGAACTCATGATGTTGTGATCAACTTGCAGGGCGATCTGCCTCTGGTGGCGCCTCAAACGCTCTCATCTGCGCTTTTGCCCGTTACACGGGGGTTCGATATCGGCACGCTCGTTGCGCCTGTCGAGACGGATGAAGAGGCGCAGCGTGTCTCTGTGGTCAAGGCAGCCTGCGCTTTCGTCCCCGGTCAGGATGTGGCGCGTGCACTTTACTTTTCGCGTCAGGTCATTCCGTGGGGTGAGGGGCCGCTTTGGCACCATGTGGGTGTGTATGCCTGGCGGCGCGAAATGCTCGCGCGCTTCGTGGCGCTTGCGCCGTCTCCTCTGGAGCGCCGTGAGTCGCTCGAGCAGTTACGGGCGCTTGAGGCCGGTATGACCATCGGCTGTGCTGCGATCGACGAGGCGCCTCTGGGGGTGGATACCCCTGAGGATCTGATGCGTATTCATCAGGTGCTGGGCGCATGAGCAATATCATCGCTTTTCAGGGTCGCCCCGGTGCCTATTCCGATCTGGCCTGTCGTACGGCTCGGCCCGGCTGGACGACGCTGCCTTGTCCGAGCTTCCAGGCGGCGATCGAAGTCGTGCGCGAAGGCCGGGCCACGCTCGGCATGCTGGCCTGCGAGAACTCCCTTGCCGGTCGTGTGCCTGAAATCCACGCACTTTTACCAGAAGCGGGGCTTCCGATCATCGGGGAGCATTTCCAGCGTGTTGAGCATTGTCTCATTGCCCTGCCGGGTACGAAGATTGAAGAGGTGCAGCGCATACACACGCACCCCGTTGCGCTGGGACAGATCAGAAACCTGATACGTGAACTCGATGTCGAACCCTGCTCGGCGTTCGACACGGCGGGCGCCGCCGAAATGGTGGTGAAATGGCAGTCGCGTCAGGATGCCGCTGTTGCTTCGGCACTGGCGGCGGAACTCAACGGGCTCGAAATCCTGCGTGCGAATGTGGAAGATGCTGCCCATAATACCACCCGCTTCTATCTGGTGGCGCGTGAAGCACAATGGCCCCCTGCGGACGATCCGCGCGTTATGACCACACTGGTATTTCGTGTCCTCAACCGCCCCGGTGCGCTTTATCAGGCTCTGGGCGGATTTGCCGGGACTGGTGTGAACATGACCAGGCTCGAAAGCTATATGAGCCCGGGCACGCTCACGGCGACGGGTTTCCTGCTGGATGTCGAGGGGCACCCGGATCAGCCCGCGCTGTCCCGTGCGCTCGCAATGCTTCAGGACTGTAGCGAAAAGATCGCCATACTTGGTGTTTATCCGGCCAGCCCCTCGCGTTATCCCGAGTAGCGGGCCTGCAGGGGCAGACTGCACGATATCCATTTGACAGCGGCGTCTAGAGTTCTATTTAGCAGCAGGTTTGATTAACGCGGCAGGTGAAGGCTCATGGCACGGAACAAGGAATTTAAAGGGTCTCTGACCGCGCTGCTGACCCCTTTTCGCGATGACGGCACGGTCGATCTTGCCGCTCTGGGCCGGTTTATCGACTGGCAGATCGATCTGGGTACGGCGGGCCTTATTCCGGCCGGGACGACAGGCGAGAGCCCGACGCTGACTCACGACGAACACGCGCTTGTCGTCGCACATACGGTCAAGGTTTCGGGTGGCCGTGTGCCCGTGATGGCCGGTGCCGGATCGAACAGCACGCATGAGGCAATCGGTATGGCGCGCCATGCCAAGGCCGTCGGTGCTGATGCGCTGCTGGTCGTTGCACCTTATTACAACAAGCCGACGCAGGAAGGGCTGTATCAGCATTTCATGCTCGTGGCCGATGCGACCGATCTGCCGCTTTATGTCTATAATGTGCCCGGCCGTTCGGTTGTGGAAGTGCTGCCCGAGACCATGGCGCGTCTGGCCCAGCACCCCAATATCGTCGGCACGAAAGACGCGACGGCGAATCTCTCGCGCCCTCTTCAGCTTCGTGCGCTGCTTGGCGATGCGCCTTTCACCCTCCTTACGGGCGATGACGGGACAGCGGTGTCGTTCCTGGCTGCCGGCGGGACCGGCTGTATCAGCGTGACCGCCAATATCGCCCCGCGACTCTGCGCCGATATGCATGAGGCATGGCAGTCCGGCGATGTGGCGCGTGCCATGGAGATCCAGCAGCGTCTTACGCCGCTTCACGATGCCATGTTCTGTGAGAGCAATCCCGGACCGGTGAAATATGCGGCATCGCGCCTCGGTCTGTGCACGCCGACCCTGCGTCTGCCGCTCTGTGAACCCAGCGCCGCCTCCTGCGCTTTAATTGACGAGGCACTGAGCAAAACCGGCCTGTCAGGATGAATTGTGGCTGAAAAGAAAAAATCCGGTCTGATCTCTCACGGCATTGCCGCGCAGAACAGAAAAGGCCGCTTCAATTATACCATTCTTGAGACGGTGGAGGCCGGTCTGGTTCTGAAAGGACCCGAGGTCAAAAGTCTCCGTATGGGGCGGGCAGCGATCAACGAAGCCTATGCCGGGGAGCGCGATGGAGAAATCTGGCTCTTCAACTCGTATATCCCTGAATATCAGGGCGGCGTTCTTTCCCGCTTCGATACCCGTGCACCGCGCAAGCTGCTTCTGCACAAGAAGCAGGTCGCTCATCTTCTCGGTGCCGTATCGCGAGCAGGGGCATCGCTCGTGCCGCTGGATGTGCATTTCAATGCACGCGGTGTGGCCAAGCTGACGCTCGGTCTGGGTCAGGGACGCAAGAAGGAAGACAAGCGCCATGCCATCGCTGAACGCGACTGGCAGCGCGACAAGGCCCGGTTGCTGCGCAGCAAGGGTAAGGAGTACTGACGTATCGCTCTTCGGGCGAGGGCGTTCAGGGGTTTTGAAAGGGACCTTCCTGCTGCTGCGGGAAGGTCCTTTTTTGTGCAGTTCTGCATGCTTGCCGCGTTCGTGCTCCGGGTCGAAGCAGGGCTGACGGGCATAAGGCGGCAGATATCCGGTCGCGATGCCTGGCCTGACCAGGCTTTTCCGGAACTTCAGGCATAAAAAAACCCGGCATGAAGCCGGGTTTTTCTGATCGGGAGAGCGATCAGGCGATGCTGATGTCAGCAGCTTCCGGACCCTTCTGGCCCTGAACCACCTTGACATCGACGGCCTGGCCCTCGTTCAGGCCGGAAAGGCCCGAGCGCTCGAGAGCGGAAGCATGGATGAAGATATCCTTGCCACCGTTTTCCGGCGTGATGAAGCCAAAGCCCTTCGTGGCATTGTACCACTTGACGATACCGCGCAGGTCTTGGGCGTGCGACAGGTCGGGTGCCGGACGAGCCGGACGACCGCCGCCACCGAAAGCCGGACGCGGGCCAGCGGGGTTGAAGGCAGCGCGCGGACGCGGTGCTTCAGCCGTGCTGGTGTCGACGTTAAGCACTTCAGCGACCTGGCGACCCTTGGGGCCCTGGCCGATGCGGACGTTCAGCGTCGTGCCGGGGTTCACGCTGGTATGACCAGCCGTGGAAAGGGCGTTTGCATGGAGGAAGACGTCGCCTGATCCATCAGCAAGCTCGACGAAGCCGAAGCCCTTCTCGCTGTTGAACCATTTAACGCTGGCGCCCACTTCCGGGCCTGACGCCAGAACCTGTGGGCCGCCCGAAGGGGGACGACGGCTTTGCATCCCACCACGGTCGCCGAAGGAGGAGGGTGCCATAAAATCGTCGTCGAATCCGCCGCGGCGCGGGGAACGTGGGCTGCGGTCGGTACGGTTGCTTCTCAACGGTCTAATCCCGAGATCTGTGCGGTGATTCATCAAGGGAGAATCACCAGTGGAGTAAGTCGAAACGGTGTGCACGGGCCTGCCGGCTGGAACGGAACGGGCGATGTCCACAAGGGGTTTCATCAGGACCCTAACACGCTTTTTTCGGGTTGTGCCACTGGAAAACGTGGCCCGATTACCACGATCTTCTTTATTTCGCTTTTTTATGGGGCGATAGTCTTGGTGCTTCTGTTAGCAACTGTTTCCAGTCACGTGAAATCGGCTATGGTGGCCGCCTGTTATTTCGGAAGGGGATGGATTTGCGCTGTTCAAAGTCGCGCTGGCCGGGCGCCAGACAGGTCAGAGCCGGGTCGCTCTCGGTTCTCGGTCTCGCGCTGATGGGTGCCACGGCGCACGCTACACCGAAGCAGGATCCTTATGGAACCTGGACCCTGCAGGGCGAGAACGACGCAGTTTCGACGCTCAAGGGCACTTCGGACCAGTATTATACGTCCGGGCTTCGTTTCAACTGGACCTCGGGCACGGATAATCTGCCCAAGCCGTTCGCCGATGTGAACCGTTTTCTGTTGGGTAACGGTATGCAACGCGTCAGCCTTGGCGTGCAGCAGCTTATCTACACCCCTCGCGATACGCAGGTCGATCAGCCTCTCTCTGGCGATCGCCCTTACTCGAGCCTCCTGCTCGGTACGGTCAATTTCATCAACGATACGGATCTGTCGCGCAGCGTTGCCGGCATTCAGTTTGGCGTGATGGGCCCTGCCGGTCTGGGTCGTCAGCTTCAGAACGGATTCCACGGGGCTATCGGCGATACCAAGAATCGCGGTTGGCACACGCAGCTTCAGAACCAGCCGATCTTCCAGATCCAGGCCGGGCGCATCTGGCGTCTGCCGGTCGTCAATCTCTATGGCATCAGCGCCGACGTGCTGCCTGCTATCTCCGGTGCAGCGGGTGACTATCGTACCTATGCCGATGCCGCAGGCACCTTCCGTATCGGTCAGGGGCTGGATAGCGATTTCGGCAATGCGACCATCGGGCCGGGCCTCGATGGCACCGACGCCTTCGTCGCAACCCGCCCTGTTGCCTGGTATCTTTATGGGGGCGTTGAAGGGCAGGCCGTAGCGTACGACTCGACCCTTCAGGGCAATACGCTGCGCGACAACTCACCGCATGTCAGCAAGACCTGGGATGTCGGCATGATCCATGCCGGTGTGGCCGTCATGTGGCATGGCGTACGTCTGTCTTACAGCCAGAACTGGCAGACCGCCCAGTTCAAGACGGCCAAGGCCGGGCTGTTCAACTACGGATCGCTCAAGCTTTCGGTCAAATTCTGATCGCTTGTGGAAAGAGCGTCGTCTGAGCGACGCCTCTTCCATGAAAAACCCGTGCCGATCGCAGGATCGACACGGGTTTTTTTATATGCGCGGAAGCAGGTGTTTCCCGCTTACAGGTAGTCAGGCGTCGGGATGCCGAGAAGATAGCCCTGCACTTCCTCGCACCCGTAGGAGTCGAGGAATGCCATCTGGCGCTCCGTCTCGACGCCTTTGGCACAGCAGGAAATGCCGAGACGACGCGCCATCTGGATTGTCTGGCCCATGACCTCATTCACACGTCGGTCATCGCTGAGCCTTTGCATGAACGAGCGGTCGAACTTGATCTGATCGACCGGGAAATTGGCCAGACGTTCGAGCGAGGAATAGCCGGCGCCGAAATCGTCGAGAGCCACATGGACCCCCAGAGCCCTCAGTCGCGACAGTTCCTGATAGGCGATATCCCGCGGACCGAAAGAGCGCTTCTCGGAAAGCTCGATTTGCAGCCTTTCCGGAGCGAGTCCCGTTTCTTCCAGCACCGACTCGACCATGCCCGAGAGCAGGCGTTTGGCGAGCCAGGTTGGGGAAATATTGACACAGACACGAAGCGGGTGGCTCCACTGGGCCGCAGCCTTGCAGGCATGGATCAGGCTCCATTGATCGAGCTTTTCGATCATCCCGCCATTCTCGGCACACTGGATGAAAACATCGGGTGGAACCTGCCCCGCACCGGGGCGCTCCCAGCGCAGGAGTGCTTCCAGCGCGACGACAGTCTGACTGCCCGGTGCGATGATGGGCATCCAGTTCAGCGCCAGCTCGCCGCGCTCCACGGCAAAAACCAGATCGCGTTCCAGGCTCGATGTGCCAATCAGGGCAGCCGTGCTGATGGAATTCGCACGGCGTTCGTGGGCGCCGCCATGTTTGCGCACTTCAGCGATCGCTGCGTCAACGGCCTGAAAGAGCGAGGGCGCTGTGTTGCCGTCCTCGGGATAAAGGGCCCAGCCTACGGAAAAGGAAGCCTGGATCTCGGTATTGCCAATAAGGAAGGCGGGCGAGAGGGCCTGGCGGATGCTTGAAACCAGAGTGCGTGACGTGACGAGCGACAGGCCGGGCGGGGATACGACCAGAATATTGCCGCCGCCCGCATAGCCCAGAAAAGACTGGCCAGGCAGAACGGCCTTGATTCGCGCGATGGCGCTGTCGATCACCTCATTCGAGGTCTCCCAGCCGTGGCGGAGGTTTAGCGCATTCAGATGGTCGAGATCGATCGCGATCACGGAGAAGCTGGCTTTGCGCGCTTCGTCCGATGTGGCTTCGATCAGATTCGAGATCTGGGCTGCGCAGAGGCCACGATCCGGCAGATCCGGGCGACGCGTCTGCAATGTCTGATTGACGAGAATGGTTCTGGCGCAGACGGCGAGATAGGGAGCCAGCTCGTGCAGTTCCTGCTCGGAGATCGAGAGCGGCACATGGGCGAGAAGGGTCAGATCCTGGTCCAGCGCAATGCCGAGCTGATAGTATTCGGATGTCCGTTTCAGGAAAAGCTCGTCACCGTGATTGCAGACCGCCCTGACGCACTCGACGGTGACTTCGGAGGTGATTGTTCCGTCGCTTGCGATTTCAACGAGCTCGTCAGCACTGTCGAAGCCGCAGATGCAGATCGAAGAGGCACTCAGCAGGCGGCGCGCAATCTCAAGTATCGCGTTATGCGGCTGCAGCTTGTTGATCCAGGACATGACGCCTCTCTGTGACGGTAGGTTTGTGGTTATGAATAACAAATCAGCGACAGGCAAGCGCTTGAAAAAGTAATCGTCACGCGTTTTGTCGCATTATTTCAAAGGATCAAATAAGTAATTGACGTCGTCAACGTGCATCTAACTACCCTGCGCGGTTTATTCGTTGCGTATCGTTACGGTCGAATATCTGCAAAAGGCGGCGCAGTTGCGGCTGATGTTCGACAGTATCGGGTCGGTCTCGCGTCAGTCTCAGCGTTTCGCTGTGGGCCTCATGCAGGAAACGTTCTGCATCGACACCTTCTCCCAGGCGGAAGAGAGGCATTCCTGACTGCCGGTTCCCGGTCATGTCTCCGCCTCCACGCAGTCGAAAATCCCGGTCTGCGATCACGAATCCGTCTTCCGTCTCTCTGAGAAGGGCGAGACGCTCCTTGCCTGTCGCTCCGGTGGCGTCGTCGTAGAGAAGCAGACAGTAGGAAGCCGCCGCACCGCGCCCGACGCGCCCGCGCAACTGGTGCAACTGAGCGAGTCCAAAACGTTCGGCATGTTCGATGACCATGACAGAGGCGTTCGGGATATCGACACCCACTTCGATAACCGTCGTGGCAACGAGCAGGCGCGTTTCACCAAGCCTGAAACGCTCCAGTTCGGCCTGACGCTGGGCAATCTCCTGCCTTCCATGCGCAAGACCTATGGGAAAGGTAAGACGCTGCGACAGATCGGCCCATCGGGCCTCGGCTGCCGCGACGTCGAGCACCTCGCTCTCCTCGACAAGAGGGCAGACCCAGAAGATCTGGGCGCCCTGATGCAGGATACGGCTTATGCCATCGATGACCTCATCCAGCATGGAGAGGGGATGCAGCGATGTCCGTATGGGTTTGCGCCCAGGTGGCTTTTCGTCGAGACGGCTGACGCTCAGATCGCCCCATTGCGTCAGCAGCAGCGTGCGCGGAATGGGTGTGGCGGTCATGACCAGAATATCTGTGTGCTCACCTTTTCCGCCGAGGAGCGCACGCTGCTGAACGCCGAAACGGTGCTGCTCATCGATGACGGCCAGAGCGAGGTCGCGGAATGCGACAGCTTCCTGAAAGAGCGCATGGGTGCCGATCACCAGACTCGCCTCACCGGAGGCAATCGCTTCAAGAGCGAGGCGGCGGCCTTTGCCTTTCACGCTGCCTGAAAGATAGACACAGGGAACACCTGAGAGTCTGGAGAGCGTGTCGTAATGCTGACTGGCCAGAATTTCGGTTGGGGCCATGAGAGCCGCCTGTGCACCGGCCTCTACCGCGCGCAGCATCGCCAGCAGGGCCACCATGGTTTTCCCCGCACCGACATCGCCCTGAAGCAGGCGCAGCATGGGAACGGGGGCAGCGAGGTCGGCGTCGATCTCGGCAAGCGCACGCGTCTGCGCACCTGTCAGATGGTGACCGAACCGTTCCAGGGCTTTGGCGCGAAGCGCTCCGTCTCCTACCAGTGTTCGCCCGGGTCGTGAGTGCGCTTCCTGCCTGGCCAGAACCAGGGAAAGCTGATCGGCAAAGCACTCGTCGAAAGCGAGACGCTCCCGCGCCATGAGCATCTGCTTCGACCAGTCGGGCGAGGATTCGGGGTTGGGGCGATGAAGCGTCTGCAGCGCGCTGCTGAAATCGGGCCAGTCATGACGTGACAGATATTCGGCTGAAATCCACTCCTGCATGGGGGGCAGGAGGTCGAGCGCTTTGTGCATGGCGCGACGCATGATCGACGGGAAAAGACCCGCAGTCAGCGGCCAGACCGGATCGATGGCTGGAATGGTGTCGCGTCTGAGCCAGTTCACCATGTAGTCGGGGTGCGGCATGGTCAGGGAAAGCCCGTAGCGTTCCAGCTTGCCCGACACGGCCAGCTCATCGCCCGGTGCGACGGAGCGTATGAAAGTCTGATGGAAAAACAGGATTTCAACCTCCTCCGTATCGTCGGTCGCGCGAATACGGAACGGCTGGCGCGGGCGGGAGGGCTGGGCAATGTCGAGAACCCGCAGCTTCGTTGTAAGCGTGGCACCCGGCATCAGCTGCTCGCGTGCGTCGCGCAAGGTCATGATCGTCCGTCGGTCGACATAGCCGCTCGGCAGGGTGAACAGAAGGTCCATGACCCTGTTTCCGCAAGCGACACGACGCAGCAGATCGGCATAGCGCGGGCCGATGCCCGAAAGGGTCGAGAGAGGCGCAAGAAGCGGGGTGATCTGCGTCGATTCTGAGGGCGTGGACTGTGTGGACATGGACTCTGGGGACATGACCTTCATGGCGTAGGAACGGATAACAGGTGAACCGATAATCGGGGCCGAAAACACGGCTTATGAATACGGGCCAATAACACGGGGTAGGGAGGCTGGTGCAGAGTCGGTCACACACGAGGGGAGACGCATCGGCAACATGGGCTGACAGAGGGAGTTTCACAGGCTATAGGATAGAACCGTCATGGAACAAAACGAAACCATCGCCTGGCAGCAAGCCTGCATAGTGGCGCGCGTGCTTTGGATTTCTGTATGACCGATACTCCCGACCGACCGACCCTCTGGGGCGTGCCGGAAGCCTATACTGCGTTCCTTCTGCGTCGTCGTCTGGGCGAACATGACGGCCCGCTGATCCATGTCGCACGTGACGACGCTGCCGTGGCAGCACTGGCCGACATGCTGGCCTATGTCGAGCCCGATGTAACGGTCATGCGCTTTCCCGCCTGGGACTGCCTTCCCTATGACCGTGTTTCCCCCAATCCCGCAATCACCGCAGAGCGCGCCGCGACGCTGACCCGTCTGCTCGAACCGGCAGGCAAGACGCGTCGTATCGTTCTGACGACCGTCCATGCTCTGGTTCAGCGCGTGCCTCCGCGCGACGCGTTTCGCAACCAGGCTATTTCGGTGCGCAAGGGCGAGGCTCTCGATCAGGCCATGCTGATCGATCTGCTGGTTGCGAGCGGTTACACCCGTACCGATACGGTCATGGAGGCCGGCGAATTCGCGACGCGTGGCGGTATTTTCGATCTTTTCCCGGCAGGGGAAAGCGAGCCGATACGTCTCGATCTGTTCGGCGACGAAGTGGACAACATCCGGCGCTTCGATGTCGCAAACCAGCGTTCGACCGACTCGCTCGATGCGTTCAATCTGCGCCCCGTCTCCGAATATGCCCTGAGCCCCGATGCCATAAGCCGTTTCCGCTCAGCCTGGCGCGATCTGTTCGGTCCGTCATCGGCTTCCGACGTGCTTTACGAGAATGTTTCGGAGGGCCGGCGTTTCCCCGGGCTCGAGCATTATATCCCGCTTTTCCACGAGCATATGGACACGCTGGTCGATTATCTGCCCGATGCATCGATCAGCATGGATCATCAGGTACCCGATATTCTGTCGGCGCGTCTGGAAATGATTGCCGATCATTTCGAAGCGAGAAAGGCCCCTGCGCGTGAAGGCGAGGCCATTTATCGCGCCCTGCCTTCGCATCTGCTCTATCTCAACCGGACCGGCTGGGATGCCATGCTGGCCCGGGTCCCGAGCATTGCGCTGAACCCCTTTGCCAAACCCGATACGGTACAGGGACTGGACGCCGGCGGTCGGCCGGGACCGATCTTTGTCCGCGGCAAGGATGGCACCCGCGAAGGCGCTTTCGACGCCCTGCGCACCCAGCTTGAAGCATGGGAGAAGGCCGGTCGGCGCTGTTACGTCACCGCCTGGACCAAAGGCTCGCGTGAGCGGATCGCGTCTCTGCTCAAAGAGCATAAATTCACCACTGAATCCCATGATAGCTGGGCATCGGCTGCCGGTATTGCGCCGGGAACGATCGGCCTCGTCGTGCTGGGGCTCGAGCGTGGCTTCGTGGCCGATCGCATGGCGTTCGTTTCGGAGCAGGATCTGCTCGGCGAGCGCATCGCACGGCCGCCGCGTCGCAAGCGTCGTGCCGAGCAGTTTATCACCGAGGCCTCCGAAATTGCCGAAGGCGATCTGGTGGTCCATGCCGATTACGGTATCGGGCGCTATGAAGGGCTGGAAACTGTCAGCGATGGCGTTGCCCCTCATGACTGTCTGCGCCTGCTCTATGACGGCGCGCAGAAGCTTTTTCTGCCTGTCGAGAACATCGAGCTGCTGAGCCGCTTCGGCTCGGAGCAGGGCGGTGTGGCGCTGGATAAGCTGGGCGGTCAGGCCTGGCAGGCCCGCAAGGCCAAGATGAAGGAGCGCATACGCGACATGGCCGGCGAGCTGATACGCACCGCCGCCGGTCGCGCCATGAAGGAAGCACCTTCTCTTATTCCCGCCGAAGGCATGTGGGATGAGTTCTGCGCCCGTTTTCCCTTTGTCGAGACAGAAGACCAGTCCCGCGCCATTGCCGATGTGCTGGAGGACCTAACGTCTGGCCGCCCCATGGATCGTCTCGTCTGTGGCGACGTGGGTTTCGGCAAGACCGAAGTGGCATTGCGTGCAGCATTTGTGGCGGCGCTGTCAGGCGTGCAGGTGGCTGTCGTTGTGCCTACCACGCTTCTGGCGCGTCAGCATTTCCGTAGCTTCTCCACCCGTTTCGAGGGCTTTCCTGTGCGCATCGCACAGCTTTCGCGCCTTGTTACCGCCAAAGAGGCCGCGGAGACACGGCGTGCTCTGGAGGAAGGACAGATCGATATTGTGGTCGGCACTCATGCCCTGATCGCCAAATCGGTGAATTTTGCCAATCTTGGCCTGTTGATCATCGATGAGGAGCAGCATTTCGGCGTGGCGCATAAAGAGCGTCTCAAGACCATGCGGGAAGACGTGCATGTGCTCACGCTTTCAGCCACGCCTCTGCCGCGCACATTGCAGCTTTCCCTGACCGGCGTGCGTGAAATGAGCCTGATCGCTACGCCGCCGACGGACAGGCTGGCGGTGCGGACATTCATCACGCCCTTCGACAGCGTCATGATACGCGAGGCCATTCAGCGCGAGCGTTTTCGTGGCGGCCAGATATTCTGCGTTGTCCCCCGTATCGAGGATATGGACCGCATGGCCGATCGCCTGCGGGAAATCGTGCCCGATGCCAAGACCGTTCAGGCCCATGGCCGCCTGACGCCGGCGGAACTCGAACGCGTCATGACGGAGTTTTCCGACGGCCGTTACGATATTCTGCTGTCCACCAATATCGTGGAAAGCGGGCTCGATATGCCTGCGGTGAATACGCTTATCATTCATCGTGCCGACATGTTCGGTCTGGGCCAGCTCTACCAGCTGCGTGGGCGCGTCGGTCGCGGCAAACAGCGCGGCTATGCCTATCTGACCTGGCCGCAGAGCCACAGGCTGTCCCCGGCATCGGAAAAGCGTCTGGAAATCATGCAGACGCTCGATACGCTGGGCGCTGGCTTCACGCTGGCCTCGCACGATCTCGATCTGCGTGGTGCAGGCAATCTTCTGGGTGATGAGCAATCTGGCCATATCAAGGAAGTCGGTATCGAGCTCTATCAGCAGATGCTCGAAGATGCCGTGACCACCATGCGTCTGCAGAAAGACCAGAAGCGCGCAGAGGACAAGGACTGGACGCCTAACATTATTCTGGGCTTGCCGGTGCTCATTCCGGAAACCTATGTGCGCGATCTGCCTGTGCGTCTGGGTCTGTACCGGCGCATTGCAGGGCTTGAGGGCGAGGCCGAGCTTGAAGCCATGCGTGCCGAGCTGGTCGATCGCTTCGGCTCGTTGCCTCAGGAAGTCGAGAACCTGCTCGATGTGGTGGTTATCAAGCGTCTGTGTACTGCGGCAGGTGTCGACAGGCTGGAAGCCGGACCGAAAGGCATGGTCATCCAGTTCCGCAGCCGCAAGTTCCGTAACCCGATGGGTCTGCTGAAATGGGTGGAGCGCCATAAGGATCAGGGTGTGAAACTGCGTCCCGATCAGAAACTTGCCGTGGTGCGCGAGATGACCAATGCCCAGAGAATCACCATGGCGCGCAAGGTCATGGGGGCGCTGAAGAAGCTGGCCGAAAAGGCCGATAGCTAGGCGTCTCGCGTCCCATACCGAGGGCAAGCGTGTCACGCTTCTGCCCTCGGCTACAGGAATGGCTCCGTTATTTTCTCGGATGGCTTTCCAGAGGGCGGCGGCCCTTTTGTGGGAACTGTGTCGAAGCCCCATACAAGAGCCGCCTGTGAAGAGGGCAGGCAACTTTATGTTGTATCGTTTGTTCGACCGTAATCGAATGAATGGAGATATCTCATGCTTGCAATCGATCTCTCGGGAAAAACGGCACTGGTGACGGGTTCGACCGGTGGTATCGGGCTGGCGATCGCCAAGCGTCTGGCCGAGGCAGGGGCCCATGTCATCGTGAACGGACGCGGCGAAGCACGGACGCACGATGCCATCGAGGCAATCAGGCAGGACGTGCCGGATGCGACTCTGAGCGGCTTTGCCGGCGATGTTTCACACCCGGACGTCATCGCCAGCCTGGTCGAGGCACATCCTGATCTGGATGTGCTGGTCAATAATCTCGGCATTTTCGAGGAAGTGCCGTTCGGCGAGATCAGTGATGCCGAATGGCAGCGCTTTTTCGATATCAATGTGATGAGCGGCGTTCGTCTTTCACGGGCCTATCTGCCGAAAATGGTCGAGCGCAAGGACGGGCGTATTGTGTTCATCTCCAGCGAATCCGGGCTGAATATTCCTGCTGAGATGATCCATTACGGATTCAGCAAGGCGGCCCAGATCGCCATAGCGCGTGGTCTGGCGGAAAGCGTCGCCGGGAGCGGTGTAACGATCAACAGCGTATTGCCCGGCCCAACGCGGACGGAAGGCGTGATGAGCATGATCGAGAAAGCTGCGAAGAAATCGGGACGCTCACCGGAGGAGGTCGAAGCAGGCTTCCTCAAGGAAAATCGGCCTACCTCATTGATCAATCGTCTGGCCGAGCCTCAGGAAGTCGCCAATATGGTGGCCTATGTGTGCTCGCCGCTGGCTTCGGCGACATCGGGAGCGGCCTTGCGTGTCGAGGGTGGCCTGCTGCGTCATCCGGGCTGACATCTGAAATCGCGTGGCAAGTAAGAAGGCTGGCACACAATAGTGAACGCAATCAGCCGCGCTGCTGTCTGCGATATTCCTGCGGGGTCAGACCATGACAACGCAGGAAATTTTTTCTGAATGCGCGCTCCGAACTGTAGCCAACCGCATGCGCGAGACTATCGATCTTGAGGGCGCTCTCGCCCTGCAGGAGCGCAGCCGCGCGTGCCATCCGCCATTCTGTGAGATGATCCATCGGCGTGATCCCGACAACGCTTTTGAAGCGGGTCGCGAAAGCGGAACGTGACATGCCGCATTGACGGGCAATTTCCTCGACAGTCCACGGCGCGGCAAGCTTTGCGTGCATGCGTTGCAATGCTGAGCCGATTTTCGGGTCGCCAAGTCCTCTGAGCCAACCCGATTCAAGTCGATCGTGCATGGTGCCAATGTCGATCTGACCGGGGCTGCCGATCATATGCCTGATCGTTAGCAGCAACAGGATTTCGCACAACCTGTCGATCATCGCCGATGCGCCGGGGCGTGCCGTCTGTTCCGGCAGGTCATTGCCGCCTGCAGACCTCGAGTAATCGCGTGAGCGATACAAGGGGGAGGCGCCGATTTCATGGCGAAGCATCGCCAGAGCGGCCGTGATTTCCCTGTTCTCATCAGCGCCCATATGCAGCAGGCGCGGTAATTCGCGTACCAGCAGCGCGGCTTCGGGAGAGGTTACCGAAAAACAGCCTGTGACGATCCGCGCTGCCGGGCCGGTTCCCCCATCGACAACGATCCTTTTTTCTGCGGCCCAGCGTGCAGCGCCTTCAGCGTCCAGCATGGTTACCGCAGAACCGAGAGGGGTGCTGTGCAGGGAAAACCGCGAGGGACGCGGCAGAAACACCAGATCGCTCTGCATGAGCCTGCGTGGGGGCTCATCATCGAGACCCAGCCACGTCTCGCCCTCAACGACAGAGAGGAAAACGCCATATTCGGGTGGAAAGCCAATGCCATAAGGGCCATTGAGCGAGAGGAACCCCCATATACGGCCCTCGGTACGCATTTGTGCGAGAGCTCTGCTCAGCGGATCCATGGTGTTTTCCCGTCCGGCGACGCTGGTACACAGAGCGACGAGTCTATGTCGCAGTACCTTATAGGCGTTTTGAGCCGGGAATATGGTGCGATGGGTATGGAAACGCCAGAGCAAAAAAGGGAGAGTCGGGAAAGCAGGGAGAAACCGCATGACACTTATCGACACTCTGAGCTGGCGCCATGCTGCGAAAAGCATGAATGGCGCATCTGTACCGCGTGAAGTGCTCGACCGGATTTTGGAAGCTGTACGGCTGACAGCGACATCGAGTGGTTTGCAGCCTTTCGAACTGCTGGTCGTTTCCAGCGCTGCCCTGAAGGCGAAGATACGTCCCGTTGCGATGGATCAGCGTCAGGTTGAGGAATGCAGTCATCTGATCGTGTTTGCGGCATGGGACCGGTTCACGACCGAGCGTATCGATTTCATGTTCGATCTGACCAATGACCGGCGTGGCGGACCGAATGCAGGGCTCGAAGCCTACAGGGCACATCTCCACCGTCAGTTTTCGATAACGGACGATGAGGCTCATTTCGTACAGGCTGCAAAGCAGGTCTATATCGCTCTGGGCACAGCCCTGATTGCAGCCGCAGAAGAACGCGTCGATTCGACTCCCATGGAGGGATTCGACAACGATGCGCTCGATGAGCTTCTCGGATTGAGACAGCAGGGTTTGCGCAGCGTGGTCATGCTTGCGCTCGGCTATCGCCACGATGTGCATGACTGGAATGCAGGGCTGGCGAAGGTGCGACGCCCGCTCGATCAGATCGTCCGTTTCATAGACTGATCGCGTCCGTGGATTGAGCGAGACGGTATTCAGGGGGCCTGCAGCGTTTTCAAGAACCGCAGCGTCCGGGTGACGCACTGTGCCGTAAACTTATGTCTGCGGCACAGGATCATCGTGTTCAGTTGACGGGAATGGGGATCGAATTGACCTTCAACGTACCGTTGGACAAGGTCAGATCCCAGGTCACCCGGTTGCCGTCGCGATGGCCCATGAACTGGGCAACCGACAGGGCCGTACTGACGCCTGTCGGCAGGACGGGGCGTATCGTGGCAAGCAGATCGCTCAGATCGGTTATGGCGAGATGGAGTTCCCCCTCGCTCGTGCCTGCGGAGCGTCCCGGCGTGACCCAGCCGTTACCGTCCAACTGCCCCTTGGCCCACAGGGCATTGAGAGCAGTGATTGTAATGCGTCCGTTCGGGGTATGGCTGCTGTCCAGCATATCTTCGGGTATCGTAACGGTCGTATGAAGCGTGTGCGGCAGGGCAGATCCGCCGGGAGCGCCCAGACCGGAAGCCGCATAAATAATCTCGACGCTGCCCGGTGTCTGACCTGCACGCAGGGTCGCATTCAGCCGGTCGGCGGTATAGGTCGTACTGCCTTCGGAGAGCGAGACCTTGTTCCAGGACAGTTCCGCAACGGCACCCTTGTGCAGGGCCTGACGTAATGTCGCGAGAGCCGGGCGCCCGTCGACACCCTTGCATCCTGCGGGTGAGCCGTTGTGCACGAGTTTCAGCAGCCCGAACGAAATGAGGGCATTCGCATCGCGCAGATTAGGCAGCGTAAAATGCTCGTTCCGGTCACGCGCAGTCAGTTGCTGCACGGTAAGATGCGCGCTGTTGCCTGACAGCGTGGCATTATATCCGGTCATGGCCAGACTTGCTGCCCCCATCGTCCGGGATGAGGACGATGTGCTCATACAGGAGGCGGGAATGGCGTCGGCCCATGCATGGCCCGAGAGCGGACCGAGGGCAAGCAAAGCGACAAGCGAGGCAGCGGCTGCATGTTTCATGGGTGTAAGGATGGGGTTGTTCATCGGGCGAGACAACCGGAATTTTGCGGCAGGAGTTGGGCGCGAAGGCTTGCCTCGCTAGAAGACTATATTGCCTCGGCGAGGCGTATCTCAGGCTGGAAAGAGAATTCCCGATGAGCGGACTGGACCCGCAGGACTGGACGGCATTGCGCACATTGGCACATCGCATGCTCGACGATGTATTCGATCGCGCCGAGCATATGGGTGAGGGGCCAGTCTGGCAGCCCATGCCCTCTGCACTGCGTGAAGGTTTTCGCGCGACGCTGCCTCGTGAAGGTCAGGACGCACAGGCGCTCTACGACCGGTTCCTGACCGAGATACGCCCCTATTCCAACGGAAACACCCATCCGGGCTTCATGGGGTGGGTGCAGGGAGCGGGCACGCCGATCGGTATTCTGGCCGAGATGCTGGCAGCAAGCCTCAACGACAATTGCGGTGGGCGCGATCATGCGGCCATCGAGGTGGAGCGTCAGGTCATACGCTGGGCCGCTTCCATGGTGGGTATGCCTGACACGGCATCCGGCTGTCTTGTGACAGGCTCGTCGCTCGCCAATTTTATCGGCATCATCACGGCCAGTCGTGCCGCCGATCCTGACTTGCGGGTGAAAGGGGTCGGGGCAAGCCGTCTGGTCGGGTATGCTGCCCGGACCGCTCATGGCTGTGTCAGCCGCGCCTTCGACCTTGCAGGTTTCGGCAGCGACGCCCTGCGTCTCGTTCCGGTCGATGATCTGTATCGCATGGATGTATCGGCCCTGCGCGCGCAGATTGCCGCCGACCGCGCGCAGGGATTTCAGCCTTTCATAATTGTGGGAACGGCAGGGAGTGTCGATTGCGGCGCGGTCGACCCTCTGGACGAACTGGCAGCGGTCGCACGGGCCGAATCGTGCTGGTTTCATGTCGATGGGGCCTTTGGCGCGTTTGCCCGCCTTTCACCAGAACATGCCATCATGCTGGACGGAATGGAGCAGGCCGATAGTCTTGCGCTCGATTTCCATAAATGGGGGCAGGTTCCCTATGACGCGGGCTGTGTGCTTGTGCGCGACCCCGCGTTGCATGCTCAGGCTTTTGCCCAGTCCCTCAGCTATCTGACCCGTGCCGATCGAGGGCTGGCAGGCAATGCCCCCTGGCCATGCGATTTCGGCCCCGATCTCTCGCGCGGTTTTCGTGCGCTCAAGGTCTGGATGACAATTGCGCATTACGGTGCCGATCGTCTGGGTGAAATGGTCAGCGCATGTTGCGACGTCGCGGGCTATCTTGCCGGACGTGTTGAGGAGGATGAGCGTTTTCTTCTGATGGCGCCTGTCGCCCTGAACATAGTCTGCTTCACGCTTGCCGGGTTCGACGATGAGGCGATCGACACGCTGGTGAAGGATCTGCATGAAAGCGGCGTCGCCGCGCCTTCGACTACGCGTATCGAGGGGCAACTGGTCATACGGGCCGCTATCGTCAATCATCGCACGACACGTGCGACCGTCGATGCCATGCTGGGAAAGCTCGTGGAACTGGCGGGAATCTGACCGTCACGACGTGTCGTGACGGTCCCGGTGATTGTCCGGTGCACGCAATGACCGGGCTAAAGACAGCTAGAGACATAGGTAAAGTGCGTTCCTCCCGCAGACGGGCGTCGTCTGCGGGAGGCATTCTCACTGTGCGACGAAGAGATCCGTGAGCTGCTTGATCATGGTACCGCCCAGCTCTTCGGCATTGGTGAGGGTGACGGAATTGCGATAGTAGCGCGTCACGTCATGACCGATGCCGATGGCCAGAAGCTCCGTCTCCGGCGACGCCTCGAGACGGGCAATGACCGAGCGCAGGTGATCTTCCAGATACGAACTCGGATTGGTCGAAAACGTGCTGTCATCGACCGGCGCACCATCTGAAATGACCATCAGGATACGTCGATGCTCGGGGCGACGACGCAGGCGTTTCCAGGCCCAGAGCAGGGCCTCGCCGTCGATGTTTTCCTTTAGCAGGCCTTCTCGCAGCATCAGGCCGAGATTGTTGCGTGCTCGACGCAAGGGGGTATCGGCATCCTTGTAGATGATGTGGCGCAGATCGTTCAGACGACCCGGATCGGGTGGGCGTCCAGCCGCAACCCAGCGCTCACGGCTCTGTCCGCCTTTCCAGGCGCGCGTCGTAAAGCCGAGAACCTCGGTCTTGACGCCGCATCGTTCGAGCGTGCGCGCGAGAATGTCGCCGCACATGGCGGCTACGGAAATGGGGCGTCCGCGCATGGAGCCCGAATTATCGATCAGCAGGGTCACGACCGTATCGCGGAAT
>CAJQZM010042323.1:0-61878 GCA_907164665.1 Colias nastes | reverse complement strand
TAATTGGCCTTCGAAGGAGCATGGCCTTCCATGGTCCACCCACCTTACCAAAAATCTGTTTGTATGGAAGAGTCTTAAACATAGAAGCCTCAGATATGAAATATGCCTACAGACAACTGTTTATAAGCTTCGGTTTTATACTATGTATTTAAACTGATTGAATTTCCAAACAAACTTCCATTAGCTTTAGTGATTTTATTGTTTCGTTATCCAACATCTTATCGATCTCGCATACTTGAAGCAAACAAAAGTAAAATATCGGTGAAACTATTACGGGTCAGTGTGTTGCATACAATCGAGTGAGAATGATCACAATACTTGGTTTTTTATATTGAAACTCAGGGACAGATATTATAGTTCCCATGTACGTTTTCATTGGCATGCCTAAAGGAGAAATTAATCACTTGATAGAATCTAAGAAACCATTCCCTTATTTGTCTAATTTATCTGTTTTTATAAAAGCTAATTAGATTACAATGGTACTTGTTACTTTGATTTAGATATCATAGTAAAATGAAACAGAGTGCTATTTATAGCTTAGAAAGGTGAGATGTACGTACGTTTAGATGATTAAACCTAAGAGTATCTATTTGTGTAGCGATATTCTCAAAATTAACTCCCATATTAGGCTTTCATTGTTAAGCTTTAATTAGACCGCAATGTGTTTCTGCTTTATATAATACCCATAGATTACATTAATTACGAGAATTATTGCGCAAGCCAATATGTTGAGTAATCGCATTGTAGCAAATTAATTCTCGCGGTTTAATGTGCTGTAGTTCTTGATAAGTAGATTTTATCTAACGAAGAGAAACCTTAACTATATTAGTCTCGTAATATATTTTATAAGGCACAAGGTATTTATAAACTTGAATATTCACAAGTATTCGTAATAAAGTAAAACAATGAATTTCCATTTACTACAAGGTAGAAATACAATGTATCGTTTTGTAAAACAATTTCGCAAATAAGAGCTAAATGAATTCCTCTTTTTATTACACACGCTTAAATCCATTAGAGAATTCCCAGTGCTTTTAGCGTTGCATTAACGTACCACGAATACTAAATAGATTACCTCCAGTTTCTTGGCAATGGAAGTTAGGGTCGAGTCCCTTGGCGCACGCTTTGGTAATTTTGTCGATTTGTCCGTGTTGCACGTGTTCCAGAAACCGCCGAAGGTTCGCGCGGGAGTGCAGCGCTTTCAGCGTCTTCTCGTCCAGCTTCAGCATCTTGTATACTCGACGCTTGTACTTTAGCTGGAAAATTTGACAGCGCTTTAGTAGCTTGAGTTTATTAAGTTGGTCTATGAACGTTTGATTACAACGGTATTTGAGAAATGAAATGACTAGGTATATCAAATATTTAGAAAAATATTAATAGAAAACAAATTATACTTATAAGCATAACGCTAAGCTTTTGTTTAATTTTAGAAGCAAAAGAAAAACATTGTAATGTTAATTAAACTTGTAAATTAATTATGACAGAATAGCAACTCAGCTAATAAAACAAACAGTCAATTAACTTAAATTACTGTTCACTAATAAACTTTAATAAGCAAAAGGTGATTTTCTTGGCAATGCAAATATCTCGGCTGTCAAGCGGTCAGCGAGCGATAAATGCGCGAGATTTAACACACGACTGTTGAGCTTTACGGCTGACGCAGGATTTCACAAGATGGTGGACTGGGAAATTATAAGTTGCAATTGTTGTTTGAGTTTTGATTCATTGATTTAGTAGCAGTTAGTAGGGAATGACAAGACCTGTATAAAAAATATTTTTTCAGCACACTAGAAGGGGTACCTACTGAAGTCGATGTCATTTTATATACTTACTAGCTGTTCCCCGCGGTTTCACTCGCATTGCTCCACTCCTGTTGGTCTTAGCGTGATTAATATTAAGAGTCGTACCCGGTTGTAGCAAAATTCTGAATATATCATTTGGATTCATAAATACAACTCTGCCTCCAATTTTTCTTTCGAAAATCTTTCCCAATTGATAAGTAATCAATTGGGTTATAAATTTTCAATAAAAAAACTCTTTATATAACATAATAACTCATAGAACTCACCTCCAGATAACCAACAGGTCCGTTGAAGGGGTAGTCGCCGAGCCTCCGCTCTTCGTCCAGAAATTTCCCGGCTTTGCCGTTGACCGGCGGACAGAATAGGCCATAGTTGAAGCTCTCTTTTAATTCCTGAAACAATTTAATTGTCCATTTAGTACAAAATAATACAATTAAAATTTACAATTAAATACTTATGGTAAGCACAAATTAATGTATGAGTTTATTTCGCATTTGGAAATTCCAAACACTATACATTACAAACGTTAAAAATGCATTTTGAACAAATTCGTTTAATTACGTGATAAAGTTCTAATAATTTTCGTGAATATCTAATCATAAGAAAATACCTATACTCGTAAAATAACAAAGTAAAATTGATCAAAACAAACGATCCATTAGCTTCAAAGCGATAACTTTTCAACTTAAGGGCTTGCTTTGTAGAATACCAAGCGTTTGTTGTTATCATCAATAATCACCTGTAGGCTGTAGGGAACTCCAGGAACGTAATATTTATTACATTACAACAATTAATCTTAAGTGATCAGTAATTAAAAGTACACTCGTTAGCGAAAGTAAAAAATAAAGTACGCCTGAGCGAACGTTGGCTTAATTACAGGCTTATAATGTTTGAACGCTTAACCTTTTGCGATTTATTTGTTGCTTCATATTTATTGTTCCATTGAGATAAGAAAACATATCTGTCTGTCGCTATGAATTAACTCTATAGAGTTGACGATTTATGGATAAGATATTTTTAACTAGCCCTATAAATTTGTGTACGATTCTGTGTGATAGCAGATGAATAAAGTCGTGTATTATTTTAATAAAAAAATCGAAGCCTGTAAAATTAACTAACTTTATGCCCAAGTTTACGTAATAAAAACTGTAACGTAAACGTAATTTTAAGTATCTTTTTTATAGAAGACATGATTTGGCGTAAAAAAACTTCCCAAAACAAAAATCTGAGAACATATTCCTCATTTAGGCACAGAAATCATCCCATCATTCTTGAATAACAAAGGACGTAAACAGCACAAAGCCTACAGACAATCATTTGTTTATCCGTTCATACAAATAACGATAAACATCGATTATAAATCACGAAGCTCCGAACGATTTGCATCCAAAGGATTGATGGAAGCGCCGCGCCGCGCCGGCAGAACATATTGCATAGAACACCGCTGCCACTCCACGTTAGAAATGATTCACCTTATAAAATATGACCACACGCGGTTAATTTATGACGCAATGGATGTAGTCCGAGCGCTGGCGAGATTATTATCGAAGCTTCAGATTTTTCCCGATATTTATGATTGACGAACTGTACCTCATATTGAATGTTGTTTCGTTTAAAATATACGTATAAGATGTTTACATAAATATCATAATATGTCTAGAGAATTTGGCCATAAAAATGATTTTCCAATACTGAAAATGTATTCCAAAAATCGTAAAATAAGTTATTATTAGATTCAAAAAGGGAGAGAAAAAAAGACGTCGGTGTAGATGTTGCGCTCAATCTAACGTTTATAGAGGAAGAGCATTGAAAAGTAATAGGATTATTTTGCGAGTTACGACATAGCAACTCATATATCGAGGAAATCTTATTATACATAATCTGACCTTTGCAACGTAGATATAAATAGAGTATTATAAAACCTATAAAGTATTAAATATAATTATTTTTAGAACATGAACTTAAGAGAAAAATATACGAACAAAAAATTTATTCAAGTCACCTCTCAAACTAAATAAACGTATGGAAGTAATTAGGTTACATGAACGCAATATAATCCTGTATTAAATGGTTTAATAATAAAATAAACATTAAACGTTCCCGTTTTCATATAAAGTTTATTGAATATTCTGAATGTAGTTTCTGCTATAAATCGTAAATAATTGCCGCTTTGTTTGTAAGTTGTCGAATAAAATGGGCAACCATTTAATGTATATATATCTATACTTAGGTAATAAATAAGAGAAATGTTTAAATTACGATACGAATAATGGTTAATAAATACCGTAAGTGGAAATCCATTTCTAAATCGCATAAAGATAATAGTGCTTTGGATGTGGATATAATTTAGATGGGAATTTGGTTCGTAAAATTAATGAGCTGATTCTGTCAATGTCTGATTAAATTGATGCTTGATTTAACTGGGTAATCGTTAATGATATCGCTACTGGTGAAATAGTAGCTGTAGCATTTTGTGTGAGTGTTATAACTAGTAAATAAGCAATATTAAGCTTTTATTTTAATTTCTAATGTGTCGTTTTCAATGCAAGTAGAAAATGAATACATATTAAATTTCTAGTCGAGATTATTTTAGTAAAACTTTCTATTCATGAGCGATTTTGTAATATTTAAAAAAAGTTTAAAGAAACATCCAAAATTTGCTACACGTAAAAAGGCATTTGACATCAATTTAATTTCAATTTAGCTCTACAATTCTTATTACATTTTTTCTACACTCTCAGTTCTTGTAACACAACTACAACTTTTATCAATACAAATGAAATGAATTTATATCGATTTATTCATATTTAAACCCAAGCTTAAATCACAATGCGTACTCTCAAAACAAGAAAATTGTATCATTAATAATTACACTAAGTCCTCGTTTTGTAAACAGCTTTCCTTGTGCTTCGAATACAAGCCTCGAGCAACTGTTGTATTGCAACGGACAGACAGATCTACAGACTTGATATATAGAAGCCGACAACTTCATGCAAACGGTTAAATTAAGATTACAATTATTATAATTTAATATTGTTTGCTTTGTACGAATGTTGTTTGCTTTGTGTAAATAAATAATTACATCTGAATTATTAATTATTGCGTTGATTTATTAAGCTTATGATTGGTAATTAATGAATATATATATTATTCTAAGGACATGCTATTTGTTTATTTCAGTTTTATTGAAATGGTCCGTTATTTGGTTCAATATTTAAATTGCGAAATTTACAAGGCGATAGTATCTTATAGAAACACAATTTGAGTACCTAACACGATTATCTACTTAGCAGTACATATACAAATATCTTTAATTTCCTAGATTATAACTACTGTAGTTGAGAGTAACAAAAAAACAATGAGAGGATGTGCTGCAATGAAATATGACATTGAATGGCCATATTCATGCTAACTATATTTGCATACCTTGAATTATGATGTTAATAAATTAAAGATCTCAGTACAAGCAAAAAGATTACGTTCCATTACAGGTACATCAGTTAACTGGTAATTTAAAGGCTGTCATTAACTGAAATAGCAAGCTTGTTTGTTCTAGTTCAGAGCGTGGGTTACACTTGATTTTTTGTCCCCGTATAAGGTCTGAATGGGTCAACGTTCCTATTACGGTATTTCCTCGTTTTTATAGCCGTCATATCTGCTGTACAAGCTACATTCTTGTAGTTGCTGTAAATTAAACGTGATTGGTGGATTTATTTTTAATGAGAGTAAATTGCTGATTGTTAAGGGGGATATTTGAAAAATTTTCACAGATTATATTTATTGGATACTAGACCAAAACCTAACAGTACGCTTTAATATCTATTAAATCGTATATTTATCTTATAATAATAACTGTTATTGATAACAATCTACCTACCTACTTATAAACTGTAGAACAAAAGTGAAGCTGGATTAATCCGTTCGGAATATTAGAAACCGATCATTGATATACAATTTCTAAAGTACCTTTCCCACAATTATACATTAAGTGACAGCTATATCACTAACTACGATCGTAATAACATTAGCATAAGCATCTGTTTTAGTAGGCGGTTGTTACCTTTGCATACAATGACATGTTGTCATCTCAACAGATTTCCAGTTAATGTGCAAAATTAAGGTCAAATAGTGAAATTAATTTAGATGTAATTGGTACGGCATTTGATACGAGTGTTACATTACAAGACCATGTTTTGATTAGAAGAAAAAGTGTAGTCGGAACATGGGTAATCAATCTTGGAGACATGTTTTAATTACTTGAGAAATGATTTAAATTAATTAGATTAATTCTAAATGAATTAGCGAAGGTGCAAGCTTGCGTTTTACATCTTAGAATACATATTTAAACTGATGTGTTCTACGTTTTATATAAGTATTTGTTTTGCGGTATTTATTGAATATTCGTAAATCTTAAAATATCATCTAATTGCGATGTTTATAGATGTAGCTATGCGAAAAACAAGTTTTAAATATCATCGCAAGTCTTCACATTATGAGTGTTGGTATTTTTTATAAAAGGGAATGCAACCATAATCATGTGTTACGACACGTATACTAATATTTCACATCCACTTCACATAATAAGAGAATGCGTTTTTATGATAATCTCGCAGTACTCGACCCAGTTCAGTTTTAAATTGTAATATTTCATTACCATACAATACAATAGCATATAGAGATAATGAAATTGAAAAGAATTTAAGAAAGTGTACAATTTTATATTCAAGGTTATGAATATCGTGTATTTTGCAGACTTGGAATACATTAGCTGATTAGGAAAATAGTGTTGTTTTCAATTTACCTATTGAGGCGCATGTAATTAATACTGACTGATAAGTTATTCTATAGAAACATAGTTTATCTGAGCGTGAAATTGAATATAACCAAATGAATCGAGCGCTTTGCAGCAATCAATTTGTAGCGGTTCGGATGGTTCAGTAATTGATGCGCCGCTCGCTGAGAGACGACTGACCGACAGCCGGAATTGCTGACTTGTCTAGCTTCGATAAATTGTGTGTACTTGGAGAATGTACGTAAATAGTTTGTGTTATACGAACATGTTTAAAGACTAGTTAAGTTTTTTCTATCTATATATATAAAAATGAAACCCGTTTCGCGTTGTCACGGCATCACGTGTGAACGGCTGAACCGATTTCGATAATTCTTTTTTTATTATATTCCTTGAAGTACGAGGATGGTTCTTATGTAGAGAAAACGTAAATATGTACCACGGGCGAAGCCGGGGCGGACCGCTAGTTCTTTATAAATTTATATATGTTTAAAGACGTTGCAGGTTAGGGTATTTTGAAAGTTAAACGTTGTTTGTTTTGAATTATCTGAAGTTTTTGAATAGTTCATTTAACCTAATTTATGCAGTTGAAAGGACAAGAAAATGTTACTGTAAATAATACACTAGAATAGGTATGACTTGAATATGATTTATATGATTACGAAAGTTTTCTACCGTTTTAGTTAAATGGTAAACAGCAAATGTTTATAATTTGATAAGAAAATCATATTGTAAGATATACAAATTACATGTTATAATACAGATTGTTATCTGTACAGGTAATTTTAATTTCATTGTATGGGTTATTGATGGCAGCCTCTCGTTATGTTGTCAGGCCTTACAATAATGATAAATAACAGTTACTTTACATTATTAAATTCTCTATTTTCAATAGAAGCAGTCAAATCGAAGTATAATAAATAAGAGTTTGGTTCCGTAAACTTTGCATTCGTATTTCGTTTGCTTGTTCAAAGTTTCAAAGTAGTCATACATCTTCATCAAAAAATATATTATTTGGGTTGGTATATTTGTTGCTATTTTTTCTCAAATATACTAGGCGAATCAAAATATATATTTATAAATATCACACGAATATTTTTACTAATATTATAAAGCTGAAGAGTTTGTTTGTTTGTTTGAACGCGCTAATCTCGGGAACTACTGGTCTGATTTGAAAAATTCTTTCGGTGTTAGATAGCCCATTTATCGAGGAAGGCAATAAGCTATATATCATGACACTAAGACCAACAGGAGTGGAGCATTGCGGGTAAAACCGCGGAGCACAGGTAGTAAGAATGTATAATCTTCTAATGATCTACTTTGAAAGTACCAATAAGAAAGAAATACCGCAATTTCTCATACTAAATTTTTCAATAACCCGTGAAAATTATAGTTTATTTAACAGCTATCTTTCTTTAGCTCTGTAATGAGCAATTATGACCGGTGGCCGGTATTGAGGTTACTCGCCAAGTTGTGTAAACGTACCATCAAAAGGTACAGTGATTGGCCAGTCGATATTACTTGTCATAGTGATTAGTGTATGTAGCAACGAATCATGTTGATCGTGTTTAATGTATCATTTAATTTTCCTTGTACATATTTGTTTGAGGAAAATGTTAAAATGGAAGAGCTTTTCACTTATATGGAAAATCTTGATTTTATTCAGCGTAGTATATAATATAACTGATAAAAGCTGAAATTAGTTGAAGATTAAAAAAAGCAATATAACGAAAACATTTAGTTAAAAGTGAATCCAAAGTGTTCTACAAATATTACAATAACATTGTCGAAAACGGTATGTTAAATATAACCTTGTAATAATTTAGTTTTGGGAACATGTGGAGGCAGGAAGGTAGCATACCTGCGTAGTTTAGTGTGGCTTAGTGGAGTATTTTCAATGCATACCGAATGCCATAAATTGCACCTTATACAGTTATAAAGCCAGAGCTTTTAAACGCAAAAAGAGACGAAAAATTGTTCGATAATTTATCGCATGCAATAATTATACGTGTTTGTGAATGTAGCAAGCGATGCAGTGATAAGATGTTTTGATAATGAGTTATGAGTTTCGTAACCGGTGAGAAGTGTACTGACACAGTTCTAGTGAACCGGTTGTACTCGCTGACTGATGTAAGGGAACTTTGCTAACTTTGTGTCGAGAAAGACACATTTTCAACGGTGTGATTATAATATTTACTAGCTGCGCTTCGCGGTTACACCCGCGTGGCTCCACGCGTTGGTATTAGCGTAATGATATATAGCTTATAGCCTTCCTGGATAAATGAGCTATCTAACACCGAAAGAATTTTTCAAATCGGACCAGTAGTTCCTGAGATTAGCGCGTTCAAGCAAACAAACAAACTCTTCAGCATAATATGAGTATAGATTTAGTAGGTATATTTACTTGAGATTATACATCTATATGATTGTTAAATAAATTGACCTTAAAAATTCTCTTACTATCAATAATTACTAAATTCATATTCCGCAGCTAGGTTGTGTATACCAAGAGGATTTGTTACTTATGACGAACATCAGTGGAACAAAATAGGAGCGATTTGATAGTAATAGACGTATTAGCAAATAGTTATTGTTCAATATGTATTGCCAATTTCACAATCAATGTTAATGAAATTGTATTAAAGTACAACAAAGTTATAGCTCAGTCATATTGTTTGTCAAGCGTCCATAGTTGAACAAAATCTCTAAATGAAAAAATACAACAATAACTTCAATTCGACAATTTCGATTCATTTGATTATAAATCAGTTGGCCTTTCTCCCATATATTATGTTGGGCTGTCCTTACATTCATCTTAAGCCTTATTTGATTTATATTTAATGAATTAGTCATAAACAATCAATCGCTATGCCAATTTTATGAAAGACACGTTCCATATTCTCTTGTGGGATAGGTTGTAGGAGCGATTTGATGCATCTGAATGCATTACACATGTGTGACTGACCAATTTTCTTGTCATGCCTTTTGTTTTGATCAGGCATTATATTTTTGTTACTTTTTCACCATTGACTGATTACAGGACCCTTTAGCTTTATACTATCTAGTTAACAACGTTACGAAGGAGGTCGGATTTTTATTCAATTTTAGTTTTAATATGGATACATTTAAATCAGTGGAATACTAAAAGTACATTCTTATATAAACTCTCCTACTGAACTACATCTTAAACACTATTGTGCACTCAGCTCAAACAACAATAAATAACAAACGGTAATGCGTAATAGTCTTATCAAAGAGTTATTGCCGATTCGCCACGGTACATTGTATGATAATTGATAAATAACCAAATTGCTTCGACCGGAGAAAGTGGTACATGAATCAGTAAGTGTGTATCGATCGTGACTGGAACTTAGATGGGTGTATATTCCGTTAACTGTACTTATGTACCGGTAAGCTAATTTGTGGACATGATCCGATAGTATTATGTAGATCAAGGGAAATGATAAAGAATTACGCTTGCATTTGCTCACTATAAATGTAAAGTTACGGATCATCATCGGAATTAATACGGGTAGAATGAAGTCTGATATTATGTATGTCTTGTAGAAGTGGAAGGTCAAACAATACATTAATCTTCTAGGATTTTTCCCACACTTCAAGACGGGAGATTGTGTAGGCGTCAGTTGGTGAATTAAATTTCTTTTGGCGAAGAACTTAGGTATAGAGTAAGATTAGATACATTCATAAGTTTTATGTCACTGTCTCGTCTTTTGTATGCCTATTTTCTTATACCAACAGAATAAATGGCTACGAAAAATATTGTAACAAATTTATTCCAGTAGTAAAAACGAGCCAACAATATTTTCTCTATATTAACGTGGAAAAATAAAGATTCGTGCGACTGAAGTTTGCAATAACGAAGTTTGAATGTGACTGACCTAGATGTTCTGATTTCTGGCTAAATTAAATGGTAAAATCCAACATTTACTCAGCTGCCTTTGTACCAAAAAGCAATTTCCGAGATTCGTTTTACCGGGATGAAATAACAGAGAAATCAATTGTCACCGACAGCTATTGTATGTACAGATGTTTATGTTAATTAGATTGTATTTATGTTCGTACATTGTAATAAATACATTATACAGTAACTAACATAGTTGTCGCTCCACTAATACCGCTAAGAAATAACAATATCTTCAATTTAATGTATGATTGATTGATTATTTTTTATATAAAAGGTACACAAAACAGAATATGTAAACTTCATACAAACACAATTATATTTTCCATCAAAGTTTATGCTTTTATTATAAAGTTGTAACAATAATTGTGGTAATCCAAATGTAGTGAAATGTATTTAATTACACACACAATATGAACACTGTTTTAAATATTTGGTGAAATTTGTTAAATGAACATACAACAAAGCTTGATTAAATTCCTCACAGTTCAATGAAACCTACGCAGTTTTTCATATAATTTCATACTACGTAGTGGCAGCGCAAAATACCACGGAAGTATATAACCAAAAACACATTAACCAAATTGATCCATTTCGTTAATAGATGCAATTATTTTTAATATGCGGATGCTAGTACTATATTAATGAGTGTCCCAATACGAGAGAGTTGGCGGTAACTACTATAACTATATGGTTGTGTAACGCGAGTGGGATGCTGTTCGTATTTGTGCCCTTGTTAGGGGACTGACGGAGAATATTCTGTATGGATTATGACGTTTGGTCCAAGTTATGAGATGGTGCGAATTTTGGTGATAAATTATTTGAATTTTCAACTTAGTTTTATAGTTTAATGCGTTATCTTAACAGCAAGACAATCAAGCCGGATAAGACAGTTTTGTAGAAATTAACAATTAAGAATACGATCTTATTGTGTTGACACACTTTAATTATTAAATTATATCATTCATCTGCGCGTGCAGTTATCTACTAACTGTATCTACTAACCCAATCACATAAGTACATAAGTTGTTAACCAGCTTACCAGACACTAAACCTACCTACCTAACCTACTATTCGGTGAATTCTAGAAACATGCATGTACAATATTGTACTGAAACGATGGTTCAGCTTATATACAACACATGTTATACCAAACCAAAGCCAAGTCAAGCATAAACACTTCAACAAACATGATTGAGGACCAGCAAGATTCATGAGAAACTCCAGTCTGCATTATACTTACAGATTACTAAATACTAAACTACGTATTACTCGCGCCATCTCGCCGTGCTAATTAACTTTGTGCTGCCGTCCGCCTGGCCGGAAACTTTTAACTGGCTAATATTTTCTATAACTACCGACAGAGTCATTTCCTAGGAGACATGATGTACAGGAAATAGAGTAATGTTTTAATATGTATGTTGTGGTGACGATGTTGGTAGTGGCGATTTTGGAACTGCGGTATATTTGATAAGGTTATTAGGGATATTCGAATATTTAGTTCAAGAGGTAACAAACTAAGAGATTAATTACGTATATTTTAAAAAACTTTTGTGTATCAAACGCTTTAAGTATCATGTAGAGAAACGTTGACGTGAATTTCATAATTTCATAATGAATAATAAATGAACAACATTTTCTACTTACGGGTATTCGTGGAATCCTCTGAAATTCACGTATTGTTATGTTTTCATACGTTAAAATGGTACACAAGGATTTATCTATTAATAGATAGATTAGTCCGGTTAATTAAATATTTAATTGTATTACCAGCTAAGTGATTTACCCAAATTGACCCTGCGGATAAAAGTTTGTTATAATTCGGGTTCAATTTGAGTGGGTTTAACTATAATTGCAACCAAATCCCTTTCATATGTATGCATTTTATTCGTGTATGTTTAAATGTTTCTTAACATGAAAAAAATAAATATACAATGTAACATTCAGAATTAAATTAGAGATAAATAAATAGAACTTTAAAATTACGACGACGAAATTACGACAGTAAAATTAGGCTACGTTCAACGTAAAATTAGGCTAGTTTAATTTTCATGGTGAAATAATTAAGCGAAGTAATAAAGGGAGCCGATAAGAAGATAATTAGACAGATAAATAAAATTGATTTATCAAAGACCACGCATTTCGCATATTTTAACAGCCTTTTATATATCATAAGAAGTCATCCCACTCACGACAGTAGCGTGGTTTGCAGTGGGTGGTATTACAAGAGGAAATAAATTGACTGTCTGAATTTGTCGCTAGTAATATACTTGTATTAGCGAAGTGTGGTATTAGTATATGAAAATTTTAACGTACAAGTTCATGTTTCTAGAAGTAGTTGCAAGGATGATGTGTTAATTAAAGCATATTCAAGCTAAGAAGGACGAGTATAAGATGAAATAGAGCAGTTTTACAACAATCATCAACCACAAATAATAATACGTAAAGTTAATTACTCAATAATCAAATTAATAAATTCTTAATGCGTCTTAAATAGTAGGAAATACAGATTTCATATCTATGCCAGAAACATATCTCACAGTTGTAAAACAATAATACTTTCACGGTCTGTTAACTAGACTAAGAATTTAATAAAATATTCAATAACCTTGTAGGAGTTGCAAAACTACTGGTTTTTCATTAGTCACCAGTTTTGAGAATTAAGCTTAACGTTTGATATCGCCGCTGTATCTCGCATAATAAATGCTCCTATTATGTTGTAATGATAATGATCGCCATTTAAGTTAACTATATTATTTATTGGGTGATAATTCATAGAGACAGGTATGTGTTGCTACATGGTAACTCTGTTATCTGATTCGCGACTTGATTTGCCTAGACTGTTAATTAAAAACGTGTTTTTCTTCTCATTCAAAATTTGGTTGGTGTTATATTGAGACTTTTCTGCAGAATAAAAGTTAATTACATAAATAGGTACTTGACATGGTGTGACATTTTATACAGTTACATTTGAACTAAATAAGTGAGCTTCTTATATGGACACTCGCGGAATTTTCATATTAGGACAATGGACATTCCTTCTAGTCCTAAACCAAGTAAAGCTTGCACAATGGAAACTAGACGCAAATAATAGAAAATAATTTATTAAAATTCATACCCATGACTATGATACCTATGCTATGGTAGTAGGGATCGAACCTGCGACGTATGACGTAATTGTTAGGGTCACTAACCACTGCCAACTTGATAACCAATGAAGAAGATAATTTATTCTAGCGCTAACATTACATCCTATTACATACTGTTCAGTTTTAATGAATATCATCGCGAATGCTTTTTGTAAAGCTCTTCCATCATGTGCAATTGCTACGTGATTAAATGGGAAAATACCGTATCATTTATTGTTAATATTTATTCAACTTAGATTTGGAGCGTTCATAGAGGTATAAATTATTTGATAACTATCTTTTCCAAGTTTTGATCATTTCGTATCTTCGCAGAAATACCGTCTGCAGTAAATTCAAACTCGTACTGAAACATTTTAAATATTTCATTTGCATTATAATTTTATTCAATGTCACAAACTTTCTTGCTATATACGCAAGCTGTAGAGAATACAAGCAAATAGACATTTGACCTCCAGGTTCTCGCAATATCATGTTCAAGTTTCTTATTATTGTGCCCTTTTTATCGATTGCAAACCTCAAAGCCGCTTTTTATATAGCGCTTTCTTCATTTAAGACTCTCATACTTTGTAAGTACATTTGGTCCACTCACGGAACAAGACCATAATGGTTTGAGTATACTTAGTAATGTACGATAATCAAGGGACGATCTCGACAATTAGAATGGCTCTTATATCACAATACATAAGGTTCAATTTGAGACAAGTAAGTAGATACTTTTGCACTGGAAATGGCTTTCTAAGTGGCGACAATCGCATTATGTTACTGTTGATATATTTAGTACATTATGGGTACGTTTTGATTCGGTTTATAGTCTGGGTGTTGTGTTTCATATTGTTTATATGAATCTTGAGAATGGAAGAGAAATAGACGTTATAGTTAACTAAGAAATATTGCTGATCTCAAAGGGCATGTTAATTTTGCTTTTGAAATATATTTTCTTCATTTTATCAAGTGTGACATGATTATGATTATCATCACTAGCAAATCTGTTTATAAAACATCGTTTATAGAAACAGCCCATACCATATAAGTGGTCGATTGTCGCTAAGGAGTTTTATGGACTCCACGGAGTATATAGGTCTCGAGCAGCTGCATTATTATTATCACACAATGTTTTGCAAACAAAGGTACATCCGTACATGATTAATTGTAACACGCCAAGGCGCCACTTACATCAAACGTTTGGTCACCTCTATATAAAGCCGGCGTAATTTGTAAACAGTTCGTGTTACAAATTAGGCTAATAGTGTTAGTTAAGTGAAAGGGAATCATTATATTATCGTTACCGTGTGTTAGATTATTGCTTCTCAGCGCACTTGGATTCTAGTCTAATCGACATACTAGACCTAAATTTTTAGCCCTTAACATGAGAAGAAGTGAATGGAAATCGGCTCGTCATCGCGTAATGATGAAATAGATATAAACAGATCTATAAAAATTAAAAAATAAGCTCTACATATATGTATTTAAGTAAGGCGTTGCAAGGTGAAATACTCAGGTATTATCTGAGCCTGATGATTTTGAAATAACGTATTAGTGGTCCTTAAAATTGATAACCTGGTCTTAAAAACTGTGTAAGAATATCATAAACTAACAATCTTTCTGGTTATTCATTGCTTACATCAATATTAACACCAACCGTCCAATTTCAAAACTACAGACTATTTCTTAATCCCAATCCTAAACACTGATTACCTGATTGAATACCTGATTGAATATGAATACTGATTACCCTACAATGTAAGAAACGTCTAGAATTTTCCAGAACATAAAGGAACACGCGTGGTCCACAATTGACGTGCCTCGAGATGTGTAAGCACCCGTAATTATGTCATTTGAATGTACCGTTAGCATGTTCCGTGTCCGATACCAGGAAAGTACGGTCTGCAATGCAGGGAAAAACAAGACAGGGAGCTTTTAATTGTGGCCGTTTTTTACGAGGTGTTTAAAAGTTGCGTTCTTATATTTATGGTATTTCGATGTAGGGATTTTTGTTATTGTGTCCAGTTTACGGTAAAGTAATAAAATAATGAAAATACTTTTTTATTTAATTCCAGTGTTTGTGGAAATTACCTTATGCCGGGATTATATTCGGGATTAGATAATTTTAGATCTGTTGGAAAAAAAATTAATTCTAATTCTATATATTCCTTTTTATTAATAATTATATATGATTTTTTTCCGTTAAATCATAATATCAAATAGACTACTCTAAACAAGCAGTATTTTTTTTAAATCATTGCAATGTAGGACACAAGTGTATGTTGGAAGGCACATAATAAATCGCAGTGGAATGAAGTAGACGGCCAGAACAAATAAGGAAAATTATTTAACGTCAAGATTCTTTGCTATGTGTTATTTAATTGTATATTTTTGCCTGTTTTGATATGATACGACTTTTAAGGAATAGAGACAACAAACAGACTGAAAAATTACAGAACATTTAGAGTTGTAGGATCAAAAATAGCACAGGAATTTTCCTGCATTTGCCTCCAGTAATATTCAGGGCGGGTCACAAAAATAATAAACAATAGCCTTTTCCTTTTCGTTATATTTCTAAAGGATTGTCATTTCGCCAACAAATATCGTATTGAGAGTCGTGTACAATAAATTGTTCTTATAACATTGTGGGTATATTCTGCGTCTACTCGAGGATGTATGACAAGCAATAGCGGTATTTAATCCCTACGTTATATCATCAGACAAGATTCTTGCGATCTCTAGCGAAGATCTCTGTGTATTTGTTTTATTGAAGTGGTATTAATTTATTGGCGTAATTATTCATATATCTAGTTAAGATTGTTACTTGTTTTTATATATATTCTTGCTTCCAGTAATAGGAATAAATTTGCTTCCTGATCGGATAGTGGGGAGGAATGTTGGAAATAATTTCTGTAGCCTCGTGTATGGTTTATCAGTTAATTAATATTATAGATTACCAATAGAGTTAATTATAGTTTTAATATTGCAGACGTCGGTACAGAAATAGAAGATTATTATTTAGATACATTTTTGCATTTAGAGCGGGGACCATTACCACAGAAAACAAAGGCAAGTTAAATACACTATTCTGTGGATTTTGTTAAATATTGGATAGGCTCTAACCATATATATTACATTACCAATACAAATAAATCAACATCCAAAACATTTTGGGATTACATTTATGTATATAAACACCCTTAAAAATACTATGACGCTCTACCAATAGAAAGGCACGACTTGCTTTGCGTATTACAATATACTGTATTATGTATGTATATAACTAGCAAGGATGTTTGTTTGCGAAAAGCATAATGATCCATTGAAATGTTACATTTTTTAGCCCTAGCCCCTAACCTTGCATTTTTTAGAGGACGCAATTTTGTTTTTTTGATGTGTAGGGGGGGTCAGTGTGAAGCTAAAACCAAGTTTGTGGGGTCGCCACCCTTGTCCCACGGCCGCCATCTTGAAAATAGCGGTTGAAATGGTTTTTACGATATATCTCTTAAACTATTTATTTGATAAAAAAAATTTGTTTACATTATTTGTTGCAAATTAAATTCTCTACAACTTTGGTGTAGTAACTTTTAGTCGTAGAACTATAAATAAAAAAGTTATAAGCGAAAATGTTCAGAAATTAGAGCCATTTATATTTTTCAATAAAACTTTTTTTTATCATTTTACGAAGAAATGATATCAGACCATTTTTGTAGATTGTTTTTCGAGGAACAACTTTTATGTACAACATTTTTTCATAACGTCAATAACTAAGGTTTTACAGCGCTCTGAAGTGAGTACTATTTTTCAGTACTCTTAACTATACATATATTGGCTATTGGCTCTTTTCTCATACTCCAGAACAATAGAAGCACACTGCAGAACATTTCAGACCTGCTTTTCGACGTAAAAAAAAGTCGCGCTTCCAGACTCTACCTCCTGGGTGGTGGGGAAAAGATTCAATAATTAATTATTAGTGATATTGCAAAATAAATTATTAAAAATATTATAATAACAAAAAAAACCATTACTGATGACAAATTATTATTAGTACACACATAATATAAGTATACTGTATAGTTCAGAGTACTGAAAATTAGTACTCACTTCGGAGCGCTGTAAAACCTTAGCTATTTAATTAATGAAAAAATGTTGTATATAAAAGTTGTTCCTCGAAAAACAATCTACAAAAATGGTCAAATATCATTTCTACGTAAAATTATAAAAAAAAGTTTTATTGAGAAATATAAATATCTCTAATTTCTGAACATTTTCGCTTATAACTTTTTTATTTATAGTTCTACGACAAAAAGTTGTAAGATCAAAGTTGTAGAGTATTTAATTTGCAACAAATAATTTAAACAAATTTTTTTTATCAAATAAATAGTTTAAGAGATGTATCGTAAAAACCATATCAACCGCTATTTTCAAGATGGCGGCCGTGGGACAAGGGTGGCGACCCCACAAACTTGGTGATAGCTTCACACTGACCACCCCTACACATCAAAAAAATAAAATTGCGTCCTCTAAAAAATGCAACCCCAAATGTAACTTTTCAATGGACCATAAAGCATAACAAAGAGATAGTTCAATTGAACCGTCAAGAAAGAATTTACGACGGTCGTGTCACAGCGAACGTGAGTCTCGACCGGACAAACGGACTGCAGATGAGGACTATTATAGTTTACAATATATTGGTTACTAGCTTTCCGCCCGCGGCTTCGCCCGCTTTGTCTAAAACATAATGAATTATATACTAAAACCTTCCTCTTGAATCACTCTATCTATTAAAAAAAAACCGCATCAAAATCCGTTGCGTAGTTTTAAAGATTTAAGCATACATAGGGACATAGAGACAGAGAAAGCGACTTTGTTTTATACTATGTAGTGATGTAATTGTAGACGAGGAAGTATAATATATTAGTAGTAATATTTATTCTTACAACACCTTATAACGATATAGACATGAAGATAATGAACAAATTCTGGCTGCCGCGGCCGCGTCGATATCTTGGAAGTGATAAATTCATAAATTACTAAAAAAATATCATGTGATTTCCATTCTATTTATTTATCCCGGGCAGTGAAAACACGATTATAAACGAAAATGTTTATGTACGTTAACAATTTCGATTCATTGATTTTTTTTCATATTAGCCGCGAATATAAGTAATTTTAATTAACTTCTGTTATTTCAGAGGACTAAAATTATACGAATAGCACGCCATTAGCAATGATTATTCTTATCACCAGGCACAAGTCACACAACATTTATTTACAAGCACTTAGTGTACAACGGTGCAAATTTTATGATTAAGATTTAAGATTTAACGGCAGCTCTGTTATCGAGTGCTGTAAATGTCGTGAGATATATTGAGAGCTTTGGTACTCTTTGAACAGATAGCTTTTATTGAGACACTTTTATAAGTAATCTTTACATTTATCGTAGAATTTACTTTCAGTTGTAAACCGAAGCATTCATATTCTAAATGTGATGTACGAGAGATCAGAGAACTATACCTAAATATTAAACTGTTACTTAGTAATAAAATTAAAAGTGTCTTGTTTAAATCATGCTATAAGAAAGGCATCTCAAATATATTTCACTAGAAAGATGTACACGAAACATCCATTAAACATAATCTAGATCAGTCAACACAAGACAGGAAAATTGTGTTGCGATATACTCGCTATATAGTTAAAACAAAGGGGATCTTAGCTCCCGCGGATACGTCCAATTATTTAATTAAGTTCCATTAGCGCTTAGTGGTCAACGGTACCACCACCAATCAGTTGTAATCATAAGATACTTAAGTACTGTTGGCTTTTGCTTTTTTGTTGACTGTCCCGTTCGAGCTCGTGGGATATAATAGAATTCATTCTGTTTTTATTGCGAGTGATGAAATGTAACTTCAATTAAACTGAAAGCTGGTTTTTCTATGATTGGTTTTACAATGGCGAATAATACTCAATTTGTATGGAAAAGAAAAGATGTTAGAGTACCGTTTTAGAATTTAATAAACAGTGATGACTTTACTCATGTGTTTTTAACTCTGTTTACGTTACTCCTTACTCATATTATGAAGTAAAAAGTATCATGTATAGACAAAATTGGAATACGAAAACTACGTAACAAATAATAAAATTTCTAGGTACTGTCATGATAATAGTTATTCTTGTGATCCATATTTCTTCTCGATGAAATTAATTTTGTATCCGATCCCGTAGATGCTCGAATGGAATCATATTACATATTTCTTTCGAACTAATAAAAGTTCTGGATCATGTTGAAGACGCAAAACTATTTCAATGACCTACACCCAGACAATCCTACTTAATCGAAGCCTTATGACCGTAGACGCCTATACAATATCCCGACAATGATCACGTAGCAGTCGACAAGTTTTCTGATTATTGCTTCCAAACTAATAAACCCTTCTTATATACGGAAAACTTGAAATGAAAGTGCTGAAAGAAATACCGCCTCCATTTCTTGGCGAAGTCCCAAGTGTTACGCAAGAATAGAAATAGGTGTTTTGTGATATAATGTTGTGTCAACGGTACTGCATAAACATTTGTAAGCCTTTTTCGGGGACGTAAAACATTTTCTTATTTGGTGGCAACTGGCAAGTATTCTGCGGTACGGGAGGAAACTATGTTGTCCCTCATTTGTCTTGCTGGGGTCGTTTAGGTTGATTTATCTTGGCCGATATCATCCGGAGTATATCGTAAACACTTGATAGTAGCAACATATTTTTTAAATGTCAGATCATAAGGTTCGCGAAAATAGTGCCATTAACAGGCAAATTTATTTTTATTTGCAAAAGTGCTGAAGCCATTATTCGTCAGCACTAAGATGAATTATTGGTGAATATTTATTCCAAAATTTTTAATTTACATATTTCGTCTTAGATTCATTCTCGAAATCTCAAACTTATAAAAAATGAGTATATATTTCGGGGTAAAATTACGAATATGTTGAAGTCAATTTCATATTAATTAACATAATCGTAACGCACACGTGTTCAAAGGAGCTTCAAATTGAATTTGTAATATCCCAGGATCGAATAAAACATTAGCATAGTTATTCTCGTAATAACTCAGCCTCTTCACATGCCCTTACGCCATCCGAAATCATCTACATAATAAACCATGTGTATTAAAATATTCCATACATTGGAACGATTACAAAATGATTTTAGTTCGTTGTTACCGCACTACGTTTATTAATCATATATCTTCCTATTAAATGTAATAGTGTTGTTCTTAATGGTTCTGTCAACAAATAGATTTATGTATAAACTGTGAGTTCGCTATAAATAATAGCGATATCTTCATCCCACCGAGTTGTAAATCAAAAGCAATTGGTTTTCTTTTTATGTTCAGCGAATGCGGTATTGTTGCTTGCTCTTTGAATTATTTCGAATGAAAGGAATTTAATTGTTCGTTTGCTAATATTCTTTGCAAATAGTTTTGTAAAAATACTGTGCTTCAGTTATTTCTGTTGCAAAAGCTGTTGTTATTAAAATTAATCAACTTTGGTTTGTAAAAAATGTAGTACGTATGGATCAAAATTTGTAAGTTTTCTCAGTAACAAAATGTATTCATTACTAATGCCATGATTAAAGCGAGGCAAATAACGTGGGAATTGTTACATAGCATGTATGCCTTATGTAGATTTATCTATGGTCTACGAATGACCTGAAACCTACTTGTAAGCATTGAGTGCTAAGCCAATTACAAAATAAATTCCAATGAACATCGCAGCGCGCATCCGCTAAATAAATAACAAGAAAACAACGAATGGAAAATAGATAAAAAGAGGCGCAACAAATCGAAACGCAAACCGCTGAGTCAACAAAACATTTTCAATTAGGTACCATCTAAGTATTGTGTTCCTGAGATATGAAAAGTGTAGGTCATGATGCTTACCGTCTGACCCATTTAATACAAAACGGCATTGTTCCGTGTGGCTCTTCAGAGTAGCGAGCTTTTACAGAAAACACTGTTGTATTTGCACTATTCTGCATTGAGCATAATGTTGATTCTCTTGTGCAGGGAATTTGGGGAGCACAAATGACATCTAGTTAGTTTTTGTTGTAGTGGTTTATTTGAATGGGGCCTCATTTATCCTCAATGGTAGTTGCTCAGTTTGAACATCATTCATTTATATAAAAGCATGGAATGCTTTGCACTATGGCATTTAATCAGTACTGTGGAGAATTTTCGAAATTTGAGGCCTCTAGACACTTCTAGAGAGAATATAAATAAACGTGACGTGTCCTAATATGATAGACTATTTCACACACGAAATAATATAATAAAAATCCAATTGGCCTATGGTGAGAAGAGATAAAGGCTGGTTGGGGACGAGCCCCTGCGGAAGCTTGCAATCAGCGGTTCCGTCGATAAGTAATTTGCGACACGCGGCCATATTAACGAGTTACCGTGAAAACGGTACGGAATCATTTTCCATCTCCGGTTGCAGCGCTGGGAGCGATTTTCAGCGTATTTCATATGAGAAACATGTATCTAGAGCTAGTAGGTATATAATATTAAAGGTAGTATGTTTGGCTCGTAGGTGGGATTAAAACTGACATGCATGAAAGAACCTCTAGTGAACAATATTATTATTCAACATATTCCTCAGTGCTTTGGAAAACAAGCTTAAGATATTCCTTAACAGGAAGGATCCAAGAGCAGGCAACTTTAAAGTAAAAGGATTTCGAAGCTGCTGTACGTGTACGTTGAAGTTTTGAAATTATCTTCAAGCTTATCTTAATACTAAATTGTTTCAGTATTCTGAAAGAGGTTAGTAGCCACACACCACATACATCGTTAATGTTGTGATTAGGGTTAGGATAGTTTATTTAAGGTTACCAAATAGTCAGGTCACTAAGTGCTATGGCCAAATAAGGATTATTTTGTAACAAGAAACAAGGAAATTACGGAGTCTCAGCCCTACATCTTTGAGACGTGTACATGTGTAACCCTAGAGATTTACTCAGTAGAATATGTATACAAGACTTTGAAAATTACCAAAACATTTACTATATTCGAACAAATAAAATTATGTTTAGGAAAATATCTATCCATCCATATACCATACGATTACACCACAGGATTACACTCTGAAATTAAAATTAACTTTGATATTACAAAATTCCAGTATCACAATTTCTTCATTAAACACATTTTAATAATCTACGCAAGCCCATTACAGTCTTTATTAAACGGACATAAGTCTTCGTAGTCTTGACCCATAACAATAAATTAAAGGCAGTTAATAAGGAATAATTCCGTTTAATTACGCCAAGTTATTCTGGTGACGGAGGAAATGTACTCCGCGAAGTATTCCGAACTTTAATCTTGTAAACAAGTTTGCCACTTGGCAATTCAGTTTTGCGGAAACAACTTCGATGAAGAACAGTTCGTATTTTATTTACTCGGAAGTTTATTGTTTTGAACAATTAAGAATTTCGAGGCACGAGGGGCAAAAGGCAATGCGATCCAAGGATGTAAATATTATTTTGGGAATTGTGAGCATTTCAGTGTAATTTGAACAGAATTATGCGAAGACATTACATTTTATAACAAAGTAGCTGTGTTTGTGTGTGTTTGGGTGTATCATTTATTTGTTTCGTTTCAAATACGTTCTATAATTATGATATTATTTCCAAGTTTGTAGAAGGAAGAAAGGCAGAAAATTACACTAATTTCTTTATAAAAACCGACGATCATTTACGTACGCATATAAAAAGCAAATTGCATGCAGAACATGAATATCACGCTCTTCGAGAGATAGTAGATAAATGAGTAAGATCATGCTACGTAAACACGATGCTATTTCCTGTCCGGCTTCCTGTTGAAGGAAATTACGCCTTGTTTAAGTTGTTATTGTATGAAAATGTTGTCACGATGTTTGCAAATAAGGTTTATTTTATTAAATATAAGCCTAGTGGATAAGGAGATAACTTTACGATGAAGTTAGGGTTTGTTGGAATGGTAATCACGATATAAACTATTAGTTTAAAAATAAATTTGAGAACATTATCTTCACTAGTTTCATTTTTTTATTTTAGATTGTAAAAGGTGACTCATATTATTATCAAAACAAACATATGATTAGTCAGACAAATTGTTATCATCATCTTAACACCGAACCAAACTCTCCAACGAGCACAAAAAAAAGAAAAACAAATGAACACATAAAGCCATATTCACGTTATAATTAGGTTTCTCAACAAGCAGCTCAATTTATGTATTTCTGGTCAATGGAGCTGTCATTACTTGCCGACGATCTTGCGAAGTCGATAATTGTGTTCGTCATTTGGTAGATTAAGAGGCCATTCCGAGATTGCGAATGCAGGACATATACGTATTGTACTTTGTTTTAGTGTATGGGTTTGTGATTTACCGCCAAGGTGAAGTATAATGAATTGATAGAAAGATTATGGACAATTTGATTGTAGGTTTTATGCAACTAGGTAGGTCAAATTTTTATCAAATAGGTATGTAGGAAAAACTTGTATTTAATTTTTTAAACATTGTTCAATTTTAGCTATTTATTGACAAAGACGCAAACGAATCTTCAAATAATGAGAGGCAGAGAGAATTATTGATTTTTGTTACTTGCTAGGTACCTATTTATTTCATGCCCTAATAACATTAATATAGGACAAGCGACAGTAGACCTCATTACTGAACTATTTGTGGAAACTACAATAACCATAAACATTAAACTAGACCCAGTTCGAAGCACAACAAGAATATATCCGATAAATTATGTATATTATAACTTATTACTTTGCCTTTCAAATCTGGATTCCTACCATTAGCATTATTTATTTCAAACAGTCCTAATTCTGTTTCGACTACTTATCAGCACGAAAGCTTGTGAGTTTCGAAATGTGTCGTATTGCGTGTGCATAAGGTTGATGTTGGAATAGCGAGTGAGTGTTGCAATTAAAGTTGCAAGATTATTCTCTCGCACTAATCACTATTAAGGTGATTGCTACGATCTGTTCCCAGCCAATGTCCCGCTAGATGGCGCTGAATTCTACATTTCTAGTTTATTTGAGTTTTTGCGTAATTGGAAAAGATTAAGGTCGTAGGAATAGTCATGGCGGTTACTAAATATTATATTTTATTGAAATATGTCATATCATTGCCTTAAAATCCACCCAATTCGGTAAAAAAATGCATTATAACATCTGTCATTGCATACAGGGTCGTTTACACACACAGACGTATACAAAAATGATAAAGATTTAAGTCTAGATGGCGTGAATGTAAAACAAGTAGGATTGTTATAAAAATAAAAGTTATATTTGTTGGCGTAAACTATTTTGTTGTAATTTTGGGAAATAAATAATGTCAAAATTGATTACAATAAAACGCAGTTTTATTTTATTACATTACACTATTGTTTTTTTTATCAAAACATGTATTTGAAGTAGCATATACCTATGATATAATATTATGCTAAGAATAATTATTCATACAACAACAAATCTAAAACACTATTTACTATGGAAAAAAACCAGGAAGGTGAAAAAGATATTTACGATTTCGACGCACTCGACTTTTAGTAAAATATAGTAGGTAAAAATTAAACAATGGTAATGTAAATTCTAAACAAACTACTACCAAAATACAATTAGAACAAAAATCATTTGACTTGTTTATTTCACCCAGAGGCCAGAGGCGGCTCGTGACAAAATTGTATAGGTGTTCACTTGAAATAAAACAACGAAAATACAATAGCGTTCGGGATGATTTATTACAAAAAAATGAGCACCACATTTTATAAATGTCTATAACACTAAAAATTACAAAGTACAGGCTATTTCAAAACGAATTCAATGACTAGGTATCAATAATTAGTAAATCACCGAATTTGCATTCGCGAGCGTAGGTATCCATAGTGTTTGTCACTGACGGTCACTGACCTCTATAACTTATAGTTATAGAGGTCAGTGGTGTTTGTTGTGTAAACATGTATGTATTTGAGTAGTTAGTAGCATATTATATTCTGAATTTCTGATCCATGCCTATTCACTCAAAACTAATAACACTAATGATTTGTAACAGTAAATTATTTCAATAGGTAGGTATTTGAACATTTCCCAACAAGACGTAAGAATAATTATTCGTAGGTATACAAGATACAATAACAAATCTAATACACTATTTATTATTTTATTATTTACTAGCGGTCCGCCCCGGCTTCGCCCGTGGTACATGTTTACGTTTTCTCTCCATAAGAAGTAATAGCTAGAGAGCTAGCGCAAAGCTACCTGTATGTATTTGACCAGACCTGGATTTTTGTGTGTTGATTCCCCTATACCTACTATACATGAGATGAGGAGTCACTAAGCCCAGAGTGGTGGACGGGGCGCGCGCTTAGGTAAGACAGGTGGAAATTTTTGGCGAACTTTGAAACCATTTGACCACGTCTGCCATTTTGATATTTGAAAATAGATTATTATTACTATCGGAAAATAACAATGGCAGACCATTATCACGCGGATAACATTCTGGCAGACACTTATGAAAGTGCTGAAAAAAATACAATTTTGAAAGTATTTGACCAGATCTGCCATTCATATATTTTATTTATTAGGGTCTTAAAAACTTATTTTCGAAACGGCAGACATTTTCATTGCGTACAGACTTCAGCAGTCAACAAGACTTAGCTTCTACATGGTCAGATGTATATATGTATTACGTTCCCTGACCTTACATCAATGATTTACTTTATTAATGTTTTTATGGTCATTTACATTTAATTTTGAAAACTATGGAATAAAATTTATAAATTTGATGATACAAAACTAAATATACATTTGTAAAGAATCTCAAATATAAAGTTGTGTTGCAAATAACAAATCATCATTTAAATATTTAGTTTATTTCTTTATTTAAGAAACAATTAACAATTACAAAACAACATAAAAAACACGCATGCATTTATTGAAATGTTCATTCATCATCACTATCGTATGGCGTTGTGTGACTCGTCTTCATAATCCATTGAATCGGATTCTGTAAAAGTAAAACGTAAATTATATAATAAAAGAAATGAGTAAAGTCAAAAATAATTATTAAAGAGTTAATCATTATAAACTTACCTAGTAAGGCAATGCCTTTGATGTCGCACGATGCCGCCGCGCCGCCAGTGTAGGTACTTCTGCTGCTACATGAAAATATGCTAGGGTTGCAACAAATGGGAAATAAAACAATTGTGATTATTACTATTATGATGTAATCATTTATTCATATGTACATTCAAAACAATTGCGATTATTAAATCTGATGTAATTATTTTTTCATAAATATATAATTATTATTAATTACATAATATATTGCACTGTGAAATATTTACGTATCACTTTATTTTTGATGTTCTTAATTGTCTTTTATAAAATTTAAGTGACGCATTCGCATTGGGATCAACAATCCGATAAGAAAAGAATGGAGACAACATATACATAGCTTTGATTTCAATTCTACAGATACAAAATATACAATCTATCTAAAATGATACAACGGATGTTTCCTGCGTTTTCTCGTCAAAATACCGAAACAACGTAATTATTGTATAGTAGTTGGGCGTGAAAGTAAAAAAACAAATGAAAAGTGTTTTCCATATGATTATTTATTAAATTTACGCGAAGAATAATTTCAACGATACAATTTAGTAACCGAGAATTCAGAGGATTAAAGAAAATACCTGCCTGATCATTTTATCAAACTCTAAAAGAATTATGGTTATTTCGCATCACTCGGTTTATTAGTTTGGTAATAATTATTAAAGGTAGTTACAACCCTAGCCATTGAGTCGAACGGTAGGCAACACAATATCGACTTTGTGCGGGTACATATGGTACATTTCTTCTTGCTGTGAAGCGTAATTATTATTATTAAGATTTTTTAGGCTATTTTGAATCAGCTGTTCTAATTTAATTCTAGAAATTTATTAAAACGTGATTTTTTTAAAAGTATATTATGAGTTTATAAATACCTCAACCAATAGTTATTGTGTCCTATCCTCATTTCTTTATATCTTGGTAGTTAACTAAAGTGTTAAATTTACATAACCTCAACAACAACATTTACACTGCCACTGCACTAAAACTAATATGGAATCCATCACACAGTCTATTGATCAGATGTTTGAAGTGTTTAACCACAGAATGGATGAGTTCCAAAAGGATCTCCAGACAATTTCAACAGCCCCAATGGGTAGCCCGTCTTCTAAATTAGCGTCTGACTTTACAGTCTTTCGCACATTTGTCTTGACATCACTACAGTGTCTACAGTCTGAGGTTATCCTCCTGAGTAACAAAACAAAAGTACCTACGACGGACGACCACGCTTCGAGTTGCCAAACACACAGCCAAACAACAATAATGAGTAATAAATTGTTTACAAAAAAAACAAGTTTTCCATTTTTCTGTATGAGTAGACAGAACTTCAAAACGCCACCTGCTACGGTTTATATTATGAACGATGGTTATAAAAATAAAAGTTATATTTGTTGGTGTAAACTATTTTATTGATCAATAATTTTGGAATTAACTGTCAACATTGATTACAATAAAACGCAGTTTTATTTTATTACACTATTGTTTTTTTATCAAAACATGTATTTGAAGTACCATATAATATTATGCTGATCCAAGCATTTTCACTCAAAACTAATATCACTAATGATTTGTAAAAGTAAATTATTTCAATATACATTTCATAACCAACAAGTAAGAATAATTATTATTATTCCTACCTACAACAACAAACCTAAAACACTATTTACTATGGGAAAATAACCAGGAAGGTGAAAAACATTATATTACCTATTATTTACGATTTCGACGCACTCGACTTTTAGTAAAATATAGTAGGTAAACATAATATTATGGTTTTGATTTTTGCTACTAGTATAAGAAAACTGCGTGTTCAAACTACTTGTTTGTCTGTCTGAAAATTCGGAAGTACTTTGGTAGTTTACCGATTTATAATAATATTGTATATATCGTTGTTTAAAAAATATTCAAACACAATAAAATATGATATACTGATTTATCACTGGTTTCAGTGATGAACTGATGAGTCAATGTTAGCCACTATACTTTCGTCATACGTGTGTATGATTGATGTGATTTGCAACGTGGTGATATTTCAGAAAAATCACGGGTCAAATTGTCCCACCGAAAATATAACTGCGTTATAAGAATAACTATACCTACGATAAATTATACATAATACAATATAGTCTCAAATGCATCATACTAGTGAAATATTTTATTTGAATCAATAAAATAAAAAAAAATAAAAAATAATAATAATACAAAAATAAATTCACAACACAAGAAAATCCGCGCGCAAATCATAGCGCGTGACAATGAAATCAAGAACTTTCGAGCCGACGCGACGCGGACGACGAAGGAGCCTAACAAAAGTAGGTACCTACAATCATAGGCGGCTCGTGACAAAATTGTATGGCCGTGTTCACTTGAAATAAAACAACGAAAATAGGTACCTACAATAGCGTTAGCAGTACAAAAAAAATGAGCACCACATTATAATTAATGTCTATTTATACACTAAAAATTATAGAGTATTTCAAAACGAATTCAATTATTATTTAGCAATAATTAGAAAATCCCCGAATTTGCATTCGTGATCGTATTCATAGTGTTTGTCTACACTAATATTATAAAGAGGAAAACTTTGTTTGTTTGTTTGATTGTAATGAATAGGCTCATAAACTACTGGACATTTTACCAATGTTTGCAAGTTTGTGATTACTTTGATAGTTTACCGATTTATAATAATTGTATACTTATATCATTGTTTAAAAATATTCAAACACAATATGATATAGGTACTGATTTATCACTGGTTTCAGTGATGAACTGATGAGTCAATGTTAGCCACAATACTAATCACTTTCGTCATACATGTGTATGAACTATGATTGATGTGATTTGCAATGTGGTGAAATTTCATAAAAATCACGGGCCAATTTTTTGTTTTGAATCCCACCGAAAATACATATATTACTAATTGCGTTATTAGAATAATTAATTACTATACCCACGATCAATTATTACAATTTACAATATAGTCTCAAATGCATACTAGAGAAATATTGCAATTTGAATCAATTAAAATGCATAGCATACAAAAATAAATTCACAACACAAGAAATTCCGCGCGCAAATCATAGCGCGTGTCAATGAAATCAAGAATGTAATTTTATATCAAGCCGACGCGACGCGACGACGACGCCGAACTAAAGTAGTACCTACAGTACCATTTACCTTCAGTGTACAATACAGTTTACAGACCTACGACCGACGGACGAACAATAATGAGTAATAAATTGTTTACAAAAAAAAACATAGTTTCTAAGGTCATTAGTTTTATTTTATTTTATTGTTATTTTCTTTGAACGATTGGAAATGAAATTACTCAATTTTTACACAGAACTTTGATTTATTAGAATTATGCTCATTATGTATAAGATAACGAACGCGAATGCACGACATCTAGCGTCAATGTCTAAACATCGCCTTTCGTTTAGACATTGACGCGCTAGATCTGTAATAAGTATATAGTCTATGCGCTAGATGTCGTGCTTTATGTCGTGTTTCGCTTGGCAAAAGTCACGCACACTACTGTAGAAGTGTCAAATTTTTCCGGTATTTTACTGTTGTTTTTCTAAGTAAATATTGTAAATTATTGATTAAAAAGGTCGAACGCGCACACATTTCATTATAGAGAAGTGATAAAATGATTAGTTTTAAAGAAATAGTGTCTGTGTTAAGTGTTTAGAGGTAATCAAAAATGTATGGAGGGACGGTCGGTACATCCACCTTAAATTGATTTGTTCGCTCTACATAACTAGTTAGATAAGCGATCGGCATGCGATATGACGAATTGATGCTTTATTGTTTCATATTTGCGATACTCTGAATATTTGGGGCACATTTCTAAGCTATATTTGATTAGGTACTACACTTTGCTTGTATTTGTGCAATGTGTTGCGTGGGCGCTTTTTATATGGCTTTGCAGGTTGAATTTCTTAGTCAGGATTAGGCTTGTATTTTATAACGGAAATGTTGTACAAGTAATGTTTATTTACTTTATGAATATCCTTTTTCTTTTGCATTTTTATTCAAATGACAATTTTAGAATATATAAAATACCGAGGTCACAGACGACGAGTTAAATTGTTTCAAATGAAAAGATGGCCCCATTAAATGTTTACAATAACAACTCAAGCGAATTAAAATTAAATGCAACCATAAAAACATTATGCACTTGAACTAAAATATAAAAATAACTCACAATAATGATAGAATTTCAATAGAAATGAAAAGCACGTTCCGTAAATACAAGCGAAGTTACATAAATATGCTTTGTACCGGGACAAACGCCCCGGTAGTGGTGGCCATAATTCAGCTGGTCTTAATCTAACTTGCTGACCTATTACGTTATTGGATCATCGTAACTTTCACCTTTATTGTGGTTAGTACAGTACATGGTAATGCGGTAACTAGGAAATTCCTTAACACATTAGCATAGCAGACCTATTTGAACTGTAGGTAAATCGATTTTAGGAAATCTTTTTAAGGTGTTGTTGCCTTTTGGATGGAAGGGATAGTATTGTTGTTGTGATAATAGGGTACTTTTAAGAAAAAAAAAATAGTTTCTTGCAATTTACCTTAATAACTAATACAAAAAGTGTTTCTATGTAGGAGATATCCAAATACTTATACTAGGTATAACATAGCGATACATATAACCGAAAGAAAATACTTAGAATATCATTAATTAAATAACTTCCCTAAATTCTGTTCAATACACACAAAAATATTCACAGACCATCGAATTCCATGTAAAAGTACTGCTGGCAAAAAAGTTTCCAAAAAGTAGCGCTTTGATTAAGCGAAGGCTTCAAAAGTTGTTCCGGAAAATGAGATTTCAGCGTTTTGCAATTCGTACCTTAGTTGGGCTTTCAATTTTTCAGAACAATGCATGTTGGAGGTTCTCGCTATGCTTGTTTTGCTGTTTAATTACTGTAGTATTTTCGTAGATGGTGTGGAAAATTGTATAGAAATGAAATATATGAAAGGAATGTATAAAGAAATAGCTTAGAGGTCAAGGGTAGGGAAAATTAATCAAACTTAGTTCGATTGTCAAGGTACAGAATATGCTCAAGGGAAGAACATTTCTATTTTTTTCTTAGAAATTGATCAACGACGTATTCATCGAAATAATCCATGCGGTATTATGAAAATGAGAAATTCTAGGGGTGACACCCCGAACCTTTATTAATGTTCTCTCTACTAAGTTTATGAGTAAGCTGTAAGAGGTTTTTCATGAATTTAAGTTCAAATTAATAATTAATTGATATTTACATTATGTTCGTTAACTGTCTGCGCCGTATTCACTGGAATTAATTTCTCGGGTTAAATAATAATTCAACTGTCTGTTTAATCCTTAACCAGTCAATATTATTTTAAATCTGTTCTTCTGTAACATCTAGTTTTAGTAAAATTCCTGGATTAATTAAGAGGACATTAATTGTGGCGCACGACGCTGTGGCATAAAGGAGTTGGCGAAGGGCCAGACCCTGAACGAGGCACGTTCTTAGTTGAATAATCTTTGGAGAATAAAAAGTTATAAGACATAGGATGTATGTAAATGTAATTGTAGGTAGGAGTCGTATGAGGAAGGATAAAGTTTGTTAGGTTGGTAAGTTGCATTATAGATGGCAAGATATAATATGCCTGATATCAATATCACAGAATATATAATAGTACTACGTATCTATATGTGTAATAAAGATGGTAATGCTTTTCTTGTTTGTGAATTGTGGATTTTGTTACACTTAGTTCGAATTTCTTAACCATTACCAAGAAGTCTACGTCCAATCTTTTGAGTGGTCTTTGTAAGAAATAATGATGAAATGACTGACTACGTAACACAAATCTGTTCACTATATTGATTTACTTACAAGTGTTATAAAAAATGTTCTGAAGTGGAACACTGATCATTATCTAGTGAATAACAGTTATTGTGTATGAATGCCAAGGTTATACGCTGGCCGCTTATTACACACGGATAAGTAGACGGTATCTATTAAAAGTATTCAAGCATGAAGTTAACATGAAAGTAAATCATTTGTATGTGCTCGCAAACATTGATTTTCAAACGTATTGTTATTGTGATGACCCTAATTTGTGAGGCATTTCACAGCGGTTTCATCTGGTACATTTTTAATGGATAAATAGGTAATCGACCTTTTGTGTTCACCTGACTTTTGGTAGTCTAGACACGGAGGTACAGAAAGGAGCTGTAGGGTTGTACAAACGGGCGGAAAATATTAACGAAACAGTCAATATCACTACATAGTATAAAACAAAGTCGCTTTCACTGTCCCTATGTCCCTATGTCCCTTTGTACGCTTAAATCTTTGAAACTACGCAACGGATTTTGATGCGGTTTTTTTTAATAGATAGAGTGATTCAAGAGGAAGGTTTATATGTATAACAACATCCATTAAATAGTGGAGAAGTACTGTTATTTTTGAGGTTTCTAATGTGATGTCGTAAAAAATTACATTTTTTCCGCTTACATTGCAAACGCAGGCTGAACCCTTCGAGTTTTATCAAAATAATGTACTAAGTATTATACACATTAAAAAGGTCTACAGAAAAATCCGCGATGGTATATGTCTATCTCTTATGGATAACCCACAATAACTTTTGTTTGTCCTTTACTTTTTACGACAAATAATAGCTAATTTTCGAAGCGATTTTAACCAATACAGCATTAATCCTTAACCAATTAAATACCTTGAATACATTGTTCATTTAATATAGATCTATATGGCCCTTTACACCGTATGATTTAAGTGAATATTTTCGAAGATATTACAGATTTAAAAATTGCGGGACGTACCGTTTGCGGCGGTACCGGCCGGCCGCCCGGCTATATATTTTATACCCGTGCAAAGCCGGAGCGGGCCGCTATGTTTTTATATACAACGTTCACAGTTTTTCTGTAGTGTATTTAGTATCAGCATTGCACCCGTGCGAAGCTGGGGCGGGTCGCTAGTAGAATATAAAATATAATAATGTTCTTCGAAAGTATAAGGGTTAAGCATATTATCTGTACTCTGAACTCAATTTCAATAAACCTGCTTGGTCATAATTTGATATACCTACGTACGAAGCCAACGCAAAAAACAGGAACCAATATAAATCGATATTGTGACAGGCGAACAAATCGCTAAATTATTAAATCGACATTTTAATCACCAACGCAATTATATCACGTGTTTTTACATTTTAATGTGAGTGAATATTCAAAACAACCTTATCTACCTTTTTTATATATTATTATTATTTTTTATTTTTTTATTATTCAGCCATGGCTGTCCCACTGCTGGGCAAAGGCCTCTCTTCCCTTCGTCCATGTCTTCCTATTGTGAGCAATTTTAGCCCATTCCTTGCAATGAGAGTCCAGTTCGTCGCGCCATCTGATTTTGGGCCTTCCACGCAGCCTTTTTCCATTGTCGGGGATCCACATAGTGGTGATTTTTGCCCACAACTCTTCGGACATCCGGCAAACATGTCCATCCCAGCTAGGCTTGCCAGGTGTCCGGCTTTAGCCGGACATGTTAGGCTTTTTGCAGTCGCGTCCGGCCAAATATGTACGTGTTTGGCCTGTCCGGCTTTTGTCAGGCTTTTTGTCAGAGTGGCGATTCGTACGACGATGGGCGGACGAGCGCCCGACCTGAACGGACAAGGGCGAGCGGAGAGCAAACTATCTTCCGGCCCGCGATTCGCGCCGCGCCGCGCGTGGCGTGCGTGAGCGTGGTTACCCCGCCCCGCTGCTCGCACCGTCCGCAGACAGGTTCGCGCCCGTTAGTCTGCCCTAGGAACGCGTGGCGTTTGCGCGTGCTTGGCGTGTGTTCACGTACAATTAAGTATTTCAGTTAGCGGCGACCGTATTTTTGGTGAGTTAGTTTTATATTTTCCTATTTGTAGCATTAATGTGTTATTGACAAACCTCAAATACAAGTACAACATCTTTGTTTCAGATCTCTCTATTAGTCATGTCGAAAAGAAAATGTATATTTTCTGACAGTTTAAAAAGTCAATACAAGATGTTCAAATCTGGCAAAGAGCCATGGGACGCAAAATGTGTAATTTGTGATCAAATAATTTCCATTGCTAATAAGGGCAAAGCTGACTTAGAAAAGCATTTAAATACCGAAAAACACAAAATGAAGATTCGTAGTACGGCATCTACATCAAGAATTGATATTTTCATGGAATCCAATGCGAACTTAAATCTTCAACGGAGCGTTCGGGCCACAGAAGCTACTCTGGTTTATCATACCGTTAAACATCACGAATCATTTAACTCACTAGATTGCACAGCTCCACTTTGCAAGAGTATATATCCAGATTCGAAAATCGCAAAAGATGTAACCTGTTCCCGCTCAAAAGCTGAAGCTATCCTAAAAAATGTTTTAGGCCCATTTGCCCAAGAAAATATGTTAAAAGAAGTGTCAAAAATCAGATACTTGAGCGTCTCCACAGATAGTAGCAACCATGGTGCTATTAAGCTATTTCCTGTGCTTATACAATATTTCAACCCTGAAAAGGGAGGAATTCAAGTTAAATTACTGGAGCTACAGGCCTTACCGAACGAGACTGCTGAAACAATATCCACTTACATACACACCATTTTGACGGACAAAAACTTATTGGATAAATTAATAGCTTTTTCAGCGGACAACACCAATACTAACTTTGGCGGTAGAGAGAGAAGTGGGACCAACAGCGTCTACAGTAGACTCAAATCAGCTACTCAAAACGATGATATGGTCGGTGTTGGATGTATTGCACATATCTTCAGCAATTCCGTACATCACGCAATCGAATCTTTACCAATCTGTGTAGACAGCATAGTGATGCAAATGCACAACCATTTTGCCAGCTTCACAGTTCGTACTGAAGCTTTAAAAAAAGTTTGTTCAGAATTGGAAATTGATTTTAAACGTATGCTTAGCCATTCAAAAACCCGCTGGCTATCTCTTTATCCCGCCATAGAGAGAATCTTGCAAATGTACGAGCCATTAAAGTCATACTTTCTTTCACTGAGTTATCCGGCCAGAACATTGCAAATGTTTTTCGAAAATGACTTCTCTGAGTGTTATTTATGGCTCTTACATTCTTTCATGTCTATATACCAAAGCCGAATCAAACACACTGAAACTGCTGATATTTCTGTCAATGAAGTAATTGATCAGTGTTCGCAAGTAGTGGAAAATATAAACGAAAGATTGGAACAAAATTTTTGCCCAATGAAAGTGACCGAAATTTTACGGCGTTTATCGGAGGCTCGTCGGGATGAGGTAGAAGATTTTAAACAAAACATGAGAAGAATGTACAATATTGCCAAAGATTACCTGAATTCCTGGACCAGTGAATTTTGTACTGACCTAAAACACTTTCAGTGGATGACTTTAGCTAATATTCCAAGCTGGGAACAAGGGGCAAAAACGATAGACACTTTGTCTAGAAAAAATGTACAGTTAAATGACAATAAATTTTTTGATCAGTGGCAAAACTTCATAAAATTTTTAAAGCAACACGAAGATGACTCTGACTTTAAAAAGCTGTTGGCACATCAGAAGTGGACCTCGTATTTTAAATCATTTAATAATGAAGAATTTTATTCGGAACTGCTTAAGTTGGCAGAATATTATTTTGCAATACCAGGCCACAATGCCAACGTTGAAAGAGTTTTCTCTTTAATAAACGCCCAGTGGACAAAGGAACGCAGTAGACTACAAACAGATACAATTGCTAAGATGATGTTCTTGTTATGCAATTTAAAATTAACATGTAAAGAATTTTACGATATGATTTCTAAGGAAAACGAAATTCTTGACAAAGTAGGTGCAAGTGCCAAATATAACTAGATTTTGTTATTTTTTAAAGATTTTAAATTGTTCTATAAATACCTACTATAAAGTAAATTCTTACCTAGCCGTAAAATTAATATTATCTTTTTGTTACTTTCCAGAAGAATGATTATTTTTATTTGTTTTATTATATTTTTTAGTTTATAGTATTAAGAATGCCAAAAGAGAGCTATATTCATTTGTTTTTTAGTTTTAATAATATTTAATTATCTACAAAAGACTGATGATCCATTTGTAAGTAAAACTGTAATAGTGTAACTTAATAAACATTTCAAATTCGTAAACGAGTTTTTTTATTATAAATATTATGTCCATCTTTTAATAAATATCGAATATCCTCACTTTTCACCACGTATAAATACTTTTTTCAACAGCCCAGCTGTAAAAACATTATGTTTGGCAATAAAAAAAACATGTTCGGCTTTTAGGCTAAAATGTCCGGCCTTATATAGTGCGCAGTCCGGCCTTTGCATTTTATGGCCTGGCAACCCTAATCCCAGCCCAGTTCCATTTGAGCTCGGCAGCTTTATGGGCTACGTCGACAATCTGTGTTTGCTTTAACAAAATCACCCTTAAAACTAATAGATTTATTTCTGTAATAAAGGTGAGAATCGTTAAACTAGTCATTGAACATGTAATATACAGGTGTTATTTCAAGGTTGTGCTTTATTGGGGATTGAATATACTGAAATGAATTAATCGTTCTCATGTCTCTGAAGTATGGTGGTATTATTGGTGACTTCTTGGTCTAAGAATTAAGTAAGAATTAAACGGGGACATTTAATATTACTATAAAGGAACGGTTTATCTTTATAGATATCCTTAAAAGAATCCTTAATTAAAAAAATGCAATACTCAATAAATTTATCTCAATAAACGTGTTTATTGTTGAGGCATTCTAACAATTAAAGACTAATTAAATATGTTTTGTGTACTAATAAAAGCCTTTCGACAACCTAAAGGAATAAGGATATTTCTGAAGTTGCTAACAAGGAAAAATATCACATTACAGAAAGGGAGATTTTCTCCACTCTGTACTAAATAAGATCTCTGAATCTATCCAATTACAGAATAAAGGGTGTAATCTAAAAATAACTTTGTATCGCGCAGAAATCTGTTCTTAAAAAGGGATGTTATTTAACAATGAGTATTTTGAATGGTGTACTTCCGAAGTATATAATATGCTATATATTATACAATTTATACAATAAAGTAATATTGAATTCTTAAAAGATTAACGACTCAAAGTTACTCATCATATTATGATGACAGTGATTTCATTGATGTACATACGTTTTTGATAATTAATATCAAAACGCATATTTCTTTCAACTTTTTGGGCCATAATTTGTTCTCTTTCCAGCTGATTGAAATAATAAAATTCCATAGCAATTAAATAAATAAAAATAGAACGAAAACGAGTCGAGACGACAAGGTCAGGATAAACTAACAATCAAGACGTTGCGAATAATTGAAGATAGTTATCAACGTAGCAAGGTGAAGTACTTAGTATGTATTTATGTTATTGTAATGCCATCTTAATAATTAGATTTGAATCGAGTATGCTGTGATGTGAATACTGAGCGTTCTTGTTTGTTATGTCATGACATTTTAGCTCCCAACAACGCATAACGTGCGTCTAGCAGAGGTTTATTATTGCGATAAGCTTTCCCATGTATTTTTACATAAAACAATTGATAATTATACGATATTGATTAAATCTATATAATCACAATAACATAGTTCGGGATTCGAAGGCCTCATCAAGTCTCTTCCCTTTCATAAGAGGCAAACTGAAATCGAAATCACCCGAAAGAATGTCATATGGCTTGACTATGACATTCTTCTGACCAAGCTACTTTTATAATACATAGTTTACAAACCACAGATACAAACATTATATTATTATCTTTCCATAAATTATATTGATAATATGAAAATATATACTTAACCATATTTAGCTATTACCTAGTATACAAGAATAGACGTTGCGTCTTTTTGTAAGGTCATCGGTGATCTCAATGCTTTTTAATAATATATTACGTAACCAGTCTTACCAGGAAAAGTCTAGACTTAAAAGATGATTATAGCTTACCTGCAAACAAATAAAAACATGATTAAAATATGTTGTAATAAAATATATATTGAGTGTACATACTGTGGTACATATATGGAAAATTGTATTACCTATGTCTTAAAATTTCAAACAAACTATACCTATAACAAACAGTATTTTTTAAGAAAAAGAAAATATAAATCTATCTAATTATTATATTTACCAAAGAATACAACTAAGTATCATCATAGCGATGTTGTAAGTAGCTAATAAATGATCTTTAATTATAAGCATTGTTATTTCCTTCATTACCGAGAAATGATTTAAATATAGCCGTCGATGTTTAATTTGAATGTTTAATAGAGTAGATTAATTAAAGATACTTATATAAACTGGTGCAAGCTAAACTTGGACCGGTTTCGGCGGATAGCTTTATTACCCATTTTAGGACAGTGCCCTATAAGTAGACGTACAATTAAATGTCAAATAATTTAATTTAAATAATTTATAATTAATTTTAACTGGTTTTTCGCGAGTTTTGACCGGTTTTAAGAAAACTGATTTAGATGTTCTAATTTTGTTGATTTTTTGATAGTCAGGAAATATAAATTTACATTGTTGACCTTTTTACGTTTTGAATGATATTCAAATGAAAAATTATCTTTTTAATAATATTACTGGAACAAATCGACCTTTAAAACATACTTTTAAGTGAATTTAGAGTAAATTTCTTTAATCTGAGTCTTATTGTAATTTGAATTTTAAATTTGAATTTGAATTTGAATAAATTTGAATTAATTTAACTTTTAAAAAAAACATGTACGGCTCTACCATTTCTACCATTTCTAATGTAAGACAAAATATGTTTAACATAACGTAATGTCTAAATCAGCCGATCTCAGTTGAGTAACCTTTGATAAATGCTGCTAACAACGTATTACATAAACTAACCTATGTAGTGGAAATGTTCATAATATATTCTTTGGTATCCTAAAATCTAATATTCAATTGTGAAAATGAAGTTAAATTATACCTAATTATTATTGTTTAGTTTTCGTTTGATTTCAATACGAAAATTAATAATACATTTCTGGTGATCAGTAAAATTATAATTATGTTTTGCGATTGTTTACATAACGTTAGTGGTTTCATAAACAAAACATATGACATAGTAAAACAAAATCATTCAAACATACGAACAAACCAATGCGACGCACTGAAACATGCATATATACATTTTAAATCTATAATGCAGAGTCAAAATATTTTAAAATGCTTAATGTATAACTGCAGATTCCTTCTACAAAATCTACATCAATTATATATTCAGCAATACATAAATACGTGTAACAAACACTGTGAACATAAGCTAATGCCGTGAGAGTACGCGCGAGGAAGCGTGTATTAGAACCAGATAAGTGGGTCACGTGATCATTTACACATGTGTAGTGAGAGGAAATGTTGCATTATTTTTCATACATATCTGATATAATATACTACTTATTGTACGTACAGTTTGAAGTTGTGAATGATAAGAGAAATTAATGGACGCACGTGACGACGACTGAGGCTTGCTCGCGGTGTCTTGGAAGTTTTGATTCTTGTTGTATTTGTCTTCGACGTGTTTTCATCCATAAGTGAGAATAAAAGATAGGAACTTTATGTCGTATTTATGCCATTTTTATAGACGCAGAATAATTTATTAGAATAGTGTCTATTGCGGTTTGGTGTTAAAAAGACTAGATAAGGTACCATCCCAGCGTTACAATACAATATAAGTAATCTCTATAAAAAATATCTCTATGAACTAAAATATTCCAGGATTTCATACTACTTTTCCATCTCTTATCAGAGTATCAATAGAAGCATGAAGCGATTCTCTAACTGAAACTTATTAGTAAGTACCTTATAAAGCAGTAGTGGTCTCACTTTATTGAATCCCTCTAATACGGTTATGTACTCCAATAAGTAAGGCTATCGATGTAGCGATAATTATAAGTTGCCAGGTGTCGATCTGAACGATTAGTTGCTAGTTGCGCAACTTGCACGTGCACTTGTGTTTTCACTTACATTTTTCGAGATATTATCATTTTATGTGTTATGTGTCCGAGTAAGCATTGTTTTAAATGAATACATGTTTATTTAGTTGAATGATAGCTGTTAAGTTTTGCTGGTGTAGTTCGTGATGATGAAAATACTTTAATGTTTATGTCCTTTTCAAATATGGGTTGCAGGTATATTATAGAGCGTAACAATTCGATAAACAAAGTCATATTCGAATTTATAAACTTACATTATTAAACATTCGTATATAAATTTAAGCTTCGAGTTATCGTGCTGTACTTTAATAAATAAAATTAAAATAGAGCCTCCGATAAAACAGCTTATTAAAACAAAATTTAATTAAACATGCGCGATATATTATTTTCCGTACCTACAGCCAAATTGCGTTATTCCACGAGTAAAAATTTAAATTGTTGCTTAAGTTATTGGTCACTTTGGCTTGTCTCCAACATGACTTGCGTTTTTAATAACTCGCGGGCAAAATCAAGTATTTCTTGATATCATGTGTTGTTCTTATGTGCAATATAGGTAAATTTTACAGTAATATAGGTTATATTACTGTAAAGTTTCATCCAAATCTTTCCTCTATATTTTTGGGAAAGAGCTTTTTGTTTCAGCTATCCATCTCACAAACTTTCTTTTATTAGTAGTTTTATTTTATTAGTAGCATGGATAGTTATTTATATGAATAAAAATTCACAAAGAATGTTTTGTTTAACATGCATTGCATGCAAATTGGGTCCCGCGAGTGTAACGTGCTAACAAAATTGAATTGCCGTGAAATATTCTAGATATATCGGCCTCGCTAAACTTATAAAGCCTTTGTGATGTATGGAATTTATGAATAAATTCTATTTTGTTATTGGCAAATTGTTAGTCGGCTGATATGGCAATAGTTCGGTTCCTGAAACCTGTATTTGTGGTGGTTGTAGTGTCCAAAAAACTTTCGTATAAATTGTGAAAAGTAGTAAGTCAGTCGTATTCAATTTAAAATGTTTTTTTTAATACCTAGGGGTATATTCTAAATTTGATATATTATTATTGTGAAAATTACAAGTAAAGACTTCTTATTAGATTTTAAACAAGATGTAACCTTTAGACATTTAGACATAGGAACCTATATTTCTCTTTGCAGCGAGTGCATTCAAAATATTTACTTATCTTGATAAGTATATGGGTATATACTTATCAAGGTAAATTTAGTAATAAGAAAAAAAACAAATCGAATATAAATCCGTTAAGCTACTCACGTCAAATCATACACAATAGAACAGTGAGGCTATTGTTTTAAACTTTTTGAATTAAATCGCCCGGCATTTTGTAATTATTTCCTAGATAAGCGCAACTAATCAGTTAATAACAAAACGAAATTAGATTCGTTTCGCGGCTGATATCTTTTGTTTTCAATCTGAGTTTGAGATTAATTCCCGCGGCTACGGGTTAGGTGCTCTCCTCACTGCACGACTGGCCGGGATATCACTTGTTAAGGAGATGATTAACATTGGTAACAACTAATAATACATACAAATACTAAGTAATACCTTATTGAAATTTTTAACACGTAAGTTTAAATCGATTTATTTCATTGAGTTCTCCACATATTCCTGTCCTATCTATATCCATATACATTACATAACCCATGTGGGATTCAATGAAATAAATATGTGAAACTGTATGTGTTTATAATATCTACTTAAACAAAAAAAATACGTGTGGCACTCGAGGACTGCCGCGGTAAAGCTATTGCATAGCATCGCATCGCTGTGCCGGTTGGAGTGGGGAGTGTTAGGTTTTTTCGTTACGGAATTTTTACATTCGGTCGCCGCGCTCAAAGTCTGAGATAAAAGCTATGCAATAGCTTAATAATATTGCGACAGAAAAATCGCAACAGCTAACAAGCCTAAACACCGTAGGTCGTTCGTCCCATCACGACAATGACCTGTCTTCCCGACTCAGATACTGCTATCTAAATCTGCGATTGGGCCACGCTCCCATTGTTAAAAGGTGGTGGAAATAATGCCTAATTAATTGCCGGTGTTAACATTTAGTTTCGCGACACGCGACACGAAGTCGCAGCGTTTTGCATAGGTACACGCACATACTAATTAATGAAGCTATATAAATGGTTAGATACGGTATCTTAAATTATAAGTGGCTAAACTTAATGTACTGAACGAATAATACAGCCCAATTTTAATTGAGTAGAAATTCCTATTATTTATACAATCATAAAGATTAATATTAACTCAATTGAAATAGTTTAAACAAAAATAATCTCGTGGAATATGCTAGAAAATACAACACAAAAGCACTTCAATTCAGCTATAAAATGAAAATGGCTGTGAATAAAACGGTATGGAAATTGTTTTCATATCTCAAACTTGAACAAAGTAAATTAAATAAATATTTATAAGTGAACGCTGTTTTTTTATTGTATTATAGCAATTACTATTTAAAATGACTGTAAAAGAATGGAAAATGTTGTTGTCTTTTAATATATTTTCAGTTGTACGAATTATTATGATATCTGATAAAATCTATCACCATCTATTTTAATCGATTTTAATAGTTACAAAAATGTGTACAAACATGGAAAAAATGCAACACGTGGATTTTGATAGGTACTCACTTATGCCTGGCTTAAAATGTAATTTATTTTTATGTGGTTACGTAATAGAAATAAATCAACACCTCTGAGACGGAGTTTTTTGCGAATTAATTAAATTCGTGCTATTATTTCCATAATTTCAATTTATTTAAGCGCCTGTATCGCATAATCGTGTTTCAGCAATAATCATTAAAATACAATAAATTGTAAATAACAGGAAATTGATTCTATATTCTATTTTATAGTAGCAATTTATTGGCTATTTAAATTACTCATTTATCGATACCTTGAAACGATTATAATATATAAATCTTTTTATGTGCAAATTATAATGGTGTAATATGAGGAAAGTACAAGATAATTATTTTATCTCTTAGTTTGCTTTTTCTGTTACCGTATGATTCACTTTTAAGAATTATAAACGTAAATTCTTCGTTATATCTATGCAATTCATGTGTTAAATTTGAAATTGTTTGTTAAACTTGTCAATTTACCCTAGATCGAGAGAGTATTTTCTGATTTTAATCAATTTCAATGGACAACACAGGACTTGTCATTGACTAAAATGATATCCCCTGCATCGTGTGGTTTCAATAAAATGAAATTTATTTTCAAATCCCGTAGCTTCAGGCACGTGACATCCGGATAAAACAAGATATGTGTGTTATTTTTATCCGGGCACCAAGAGACTAACGACATTGCAAACTAATCCAGACTATGATCTCTCTGTGTTTTCATTCGGATACGATGAACCGATTTTGCGAAAGATTAAGTGACAAACATCTGTCCATTCTCACAACATTAATAAGAGTAGAATTAAAAAATTAGGGTATAATTAAATCTACATGAACATAGTCACAGGTTGTTTTTATTCATAAAACAGTCGACTGAGCATATAACAAGCTGAGGCTGAAAACGGATAACAATTTTTCCCGGGATGACACCGGGATTGATTTATCACTCCCCGAAATATTACACAGGGAGCCGTTACTTGATGTAATATTTTTTTTGCAAGAATTTGGAACCTTTATTTTACATATCTACTTTAGGTTACACAATTACTAATAGCTGGTTCTACACAGAGCGAGCAGCCTCGCGAAGCAATTGCTGCGCGAAGCAGCCCGGTCAGTGTAGACTTAACTCGGAAGAAGAAAACGTGTGTTTTCCTCGGCCGAGGCATGTGCACACTGACAGAGCTGCTTCGCGAGGCTGCTCGCTTTGTGTAGATCCGTCCAATGACGTGCTATATTAATCCAAAACACATTTTACAATGGGTCCAGTAGAGATCTTTGCTATGTGATAAGCCTCTACTCCTCAAAATAAACTAGAATTCAATTCAAATACCCATTTAATCCTTAACACAGCCCACAGGGGTCAGCTAATTACGTAATATACAAGAATAGAGGTTAATTTAAGCAAGATATATGATCATAAAATACTCTGACATTATCTGCACGGTCGAAGAGGAGGGTCTGAATATATTGTTAGCATTCGGCTTTTATTAAAATGGTTTTATAGGCCCTGATTTAGAAGCCTAGCCTTCGCCATAACCGCAGCCCGGAGCGATTTTATTTAAATAATTGAACATTTACATTACATGTACGCAGATTATGAATAAATTAATGTTATTACCTGGAGGATGTGTGATAAATATTCTTATCAAGTTTATAGCACTTGTTAATTCAATGTACTGTAATAAATATTAAATAGGTTGTTAGGTAACCTTCTTGAATAGTTTAATAACGTTTTGATGACTAGCACGAAGCTTTAGGTTTATTTTTAGCCTAATCTATTAACCATGTTCTTGGTATAAGGTAAGAGCTTGAGTGCCGAGTGCCAACTGAGAGGTTGTGGATCGATGAAAAGTGAAGGAAAATGCACTAATAAGATACTAAATACATTTTCATCATATCATTCAAGGTGGACTTTCAACAATAAATACCCATTTAAGTAGAATATCTATCTATTACAAAAGAAAATCGTTCGTAAGTATATACTTCTAACAGTAATTTAGATTTAAATTGGATCTTAATAATGGTACGGGAGCTATTAACGTTTTAAAAAAAGTCATTTTAGTATAGTTGGGTTTTTGATATACTGTTTCTCTTGCTATTTCGGTTAGAGTCCGGGCTGTCTGGCTGGCGGTAGTGGTTGCGTTTATTAGTGCGCACAGGAAAATATCCGTAATTTAAAGTCATTTATTAACGCGTAATTTTTAATCTTTTGTCTTTAGATAGATCCATCAGACATAAATTTTTTATTGCAAGACGTTTTTTTCGTTGTTAAATAGGTGCCAGACGCAATTTTTTATTTCAAAATCATTAAAATGTCATCGAAATAAGTGAAATTACATCAACATGAGTCCGCTTAAAAGATAAGTAATAACTTTATTACTTATATTATATTATCCTTTTTTAATACTTATATTGAATAATTAGTAAACTAATATTTTTAATAGATGGTTTCATATTTATTACACTTTTGGGTATTAATATGAATTTGATGATATTTGGTTTTTATCAAGTTTACATTAACGTCCTATTTGAGGTTCGTTGGGAAAAGGAGGCACCATGGTAGATTGTTGCTAAAAAATTGTAAATAGTAAAATGAATATTATACATAGTATATCCTTCACGGGGACTCATGTTGATGGAATTTCACTTATTTCGATGACATTTTAATGATTTTGAAATAAAAAATTGCGTCTGGCACCTATTTAACAACGAAAAAAACGTCTTGCAATAAAAAATTTATGTCTGATGGATCTATCTAAAGGCAAAAGATTAAAAATTACGCGTTAATAAATGACTTTAAATTACGGATATTTTCCTGTGCAGATAAGATGCGCACTAATAAACGCAACCACTGCGGCCAGCCAGACAGCCCGGACTCTAACCGAAATAGGAAGAGAAACAGTATAGATATCAAAGAACCAACTATACTAAAATTCTCTCTTGTCAACGTTGGTAGCTCCTATACGATAATTATTCTTCAATTGAATCAAAATAATCACAAACAATAATTACACCTCTAGACCAATAGCATGACGCGCGACAAGCTGTCGCCAGCATTCCCACGTAAAAGCAAGTAAACAAACTAGCCAGCTAATGGCCCAATAGTTTGACATCTCGTAAACAGCTACGCCATTGTCTTGCCACAATGCTGTCGATCTGAACTATCGCCAGTGTTAGATCGTGTTTCGATGTTTTATGATGTCTAGATGAAGCTAGTCTTGTCAATTTTAATAACTTATAAATTTTCATTGCAGAATAAATAATTATGGGAGAATGAAAATGCAAAGGCATAAAAACTTGTTGCTAAAAATTTAACTTTTTTTAAAAGTCTCTGGAAGAGATACAGAATCTTTTCTCAACGTTAAATTCATCAAGTGCTTTAGGCTAAAAAAAGAAATAAACAAGGATATATCTAAAACATAAGCAGAAGCTACTCCTTAGACAGTTCAAGTTAAATCAATGACTGGATCAGATATGAAATGCGAGTGACCTATAATTGAGGCAGGTCATGTGCAACTAAACAAGCAACACAAAGTGCATAGACATATTCTATATTATTTTTGTGATTTAATTACGCGAAGTTCCTTCACACATATGAACCATATTTGTTATACTAAAGACTATCTGTCTGAAAATAACCAATCCACTGAAAATAACCAGCATCAACATCTCTTCTGGACAAACGTATTTGAAGTTTATTTTATAGGAAAATATTTTCCACAAGCAAGTGGGTAGAACGTAGAAAGTATAAGTTGTAAGGTTTTCACACCGACCACTGCACCTGTCAAGAAAGAGTAATGTATGGATGAATGAAATATTTTCCGAACTCAAAAGCAAAAGTATAACATGAAACAATAGTTTCAAAACTGAAGATTGTTTTACGAACAACAGTGCAACAAGTGGAAAGTCGAAGAATGAACAATAACTACTTGGAAACAATAACTTCGCAGGAAAATACTTCAACACCTTCGTCGTAATCTGTTCAAAGAAGGAACTGGAATAGCTTCCATTATATAAATTTTTAAATAAAATCAAGTCTTGAGACTAATTGACGGGTATTAGAAAAATGAGAGGCTATACAAACAACTGCCGTACCTCCGTTGGACACTAACTACAGTCCGTAATCAGATCCTGTTTCCAATTCAGGTCTAATGATCGATTATACCTATATAATAGTTCTAATTTGTCAGAAGTCGCTGAGTAATGAGTACCTATGATACCATTGTCTCCTAATTAAGCTTTTAGATAATTCTGTAATATATATGAATTGAACATAAATATCTAAGATGGTGTGCATTAATGATGTAATACTTGCAAAGTAGCGGACTTTGCAAGTATAAGTAAAACATCTACGCTAATACACAACAAAGATAAATCAAGGCTAGAGGTGCGTTTTAAAGTTTCAAATCAAACAACTAAGCCAGCTTAGTACTAATCGGGCTAAGCTCTGTTTGCTGAAATAATATTGGTTTAGTTTATCACAATGGAAAACAGATTCTTTTCTTTCTCAGGGGAGCAAATATTGACGTCATGTGTACGAGGTGACCTTTGCGATATTGTCGCGAGATAATTTTCTAAGAAATATTGGCTTGGGCTTTTAACTTTCATAAACTTGGTGTCTTTACTGAAATTGATAGGGTACAATCGAGTCTAAACCGAATTGGGAGTTTTGGAGTAGATATTAAAGCTTTGTAAGATTTTTAATTGGTTTAAACTTTGTTAATTAACACTAATTTAGGCTGTATTATTTTAAGCATAATCTATACTATAATATTATAAAGCTGAAGAGTTTGTTTGTTTGAACGCGCTAATCTCAGGAACTACTGGTCCGATTTGAAAAATTCTTTCGGTGTTAGATAGCCCATTCATCGAGAAAGGCTTATAGGCTATATATCATCACGCTAAGACCAACAGGAGCGGAGCCACGCGGGTGAAACCGCGGAGCGCAGCTAGTATAAAATATTACCTATATCAGATTTTATTAAACGAACTAGGTGCTATATTATAATAACGATTGTATATTTGCATAGGTGGTTGAAGAAAAGCTGCACTGAAAGCTATCAAGGCAATTTTATATTTCAGTTTTTGGTTAAATAATTAAATCTAGGAGATAATGATTATCGAGTCTGCATCTGTGCCACAACAGTCAAATGTAGACCAATTTATATATTCTATAATAACGAATAAATTATGGCAGCGATGACTAACTAGTTGGAATTGTATTTGGCTACCGATACCAAATCTGGCAATGCAGGTAGTTGCATAATTTAAATTAACCTAAACGAGTCCCGCTGTGCCGGAATTAAAATTAATTGAAATTCTGCGTTATTGTGTAATTGTTTCGATGTTTCAATTGGGATGTTTTGCAATATGTTATAATATTTCAAAAGATCTGTTACCTGTACTCTTTCTGTGCCAGCAATATGTTTATGTTATGACGTCATAAATTATACTACTTTCTGACAACAATCTCCAAGAGCTCGGTAGTTCAGTGGTTCAGATCGCTGGCGGATTTCTTATTGGGTTATTACTTGTTACATTATCACTGCCAACAGCTGTAATTATCAAGTAACGATGTTCAGTATCTCATGCCACCAATATCAATATTCCAGCTATGTGCTAATTATTCTTTCCGTCGGTGTGTATGTCTTCTCATTTTTTTCTTTTATTTCTAGAGTGAGCCGGTTGCATCATACAATGTAGAACCTTTGTGTCCTTAATTATCTAGATACGATACCAATAAAATTTCTCACACGAAAACAAAAGCCTCTATTCTGGCAATCTATTATGGATCTTATTAATTCAGCTTAGAATAGAAAATTGAACAGCGAAAGTGTATTGAGATGCCGTTTCTGGCAATTGCTGGACAAACACTGATGCATTCTGTATACCTTTATGTTTGTACAGATGGACCGCTCGGAACTTATATCGCCGTTATGTAAACTTATGTATGTATGTGTAGATTCTATCGACGGGAAATATAGTGATGTTTAGAATTATTGGAATGGCTGCTATTCATTTAAGAATGGTTTCGTACATTAAAGTTATGGGATAAGGGAAGATCAAAACTTTGGTTTAGACATTAAGAAGTTTCCAAAAGTACCTGCATATAGAAAACTTACAAACTTATCAAGAATTTTTAACCCATTTTATGTTTGAAATATTGCAACAACATATAGGTATGTTTACATTTTGTGTGTGGTAATTACTGTGCGATAAAGTACCTATAGTCTGTCCACTATAAGAATTGCTTTTTGACAGCTCGACGGGTGATACAAGAAGTGATGTACAAAAGATTATCGATTGTGATACCATTTCAATTATAAATTCAAAATATTATCATAAATCGAATCAGGTACGTAAATAATAATTACAACGTAAACATACTAATAAGATATGTAATAATAAGACCACATATCTATGCATTTTATGTTAAAACTAAACTAAACTAATATTTTATTATTTATTGGTTTCTATCTTACAATTTGGTTGTCTTTATGTTTAAATTATATAACTTAGAAGAGTTTTTCTGTATCGGATACATTTTACAGAGTATTTCTATCGATTATTATAATCTATCGACCCATCATTGAATAATTCTGTGTAGACATCACTAAGTGGGCGGGGCCTGTCCATGAAGTACAATAATTATTTGTATGACATTTTAACATAGACAATACAATCCTTCATAGGCGTGAAGCTGTCAAAAAGCAAATAATATAATGGACAGAGTATAAGTATTACTAGCTAACAATTTGTTTTTGAGCCCTGTTTTTTAGTAAAAGCATACATATTTATATACTCGCTTTTATCATAAAAAGCTTTACAAAATGTAACATACCATAAACCCTTTAAACATTATAAACGTTGTAATGCGATCGTGACATAGTTCGCGCCAATCTGCTCAACTTCCTCTCGAACGTAATGAAAAAGGGATCCGTTTAAAATAAACTTAATGAATTTCAATCAGGAACACTGAATTGTTATTGGAAGGATAAAGTGCTGTTTGTATGGAAATATATTCAGTATTTTATTAGTTTTATATTGTTTATGCTGATGGCAAAGTGGATTGCATAATATTGTGATTTTTTTTTTATAATATAATCATAAAAATGTTCAAGGAACAATATACTTTATTTACTTCTGAACATTATAAACTAATTCCTAGTATTGCAAGATTTAAACCATACGGAAGTTTTTAAAAATATTATCTGAATCAAGTTTAATAATGAAGTTTATTAAAGAAAAACTAAAGTGCTACCACCTATATGAATTGTAAAGTTTATAATTTATATTTAATGCTTTGAAACTAATAATTCAATAATCAACACTGAAATCATAATTTTAATTCAATTTATTTTATTTTATATCCGGTTTTATCCGAGACAGTTTCCATATAAGCATGTGTCACAGTAAGTGCTTCACGCATGAATCCAGTCTCGCACATGCAAATTTAAGTGACATTTTAATTAATTTCTAGTGCAAATTTATTCTAGGAAATTGTTTCCCCAGAAGTAATCCGTATAAGAAACACATTCTATTGAAATCATATATCAGAAACTTATTGAGATAAAAACAGAACTGTATACATAAAGAAGCGATTACTTTTTGTTTGCGTAAGAACTGTACCGTCGAGTAGAAATTAACAAAAAACGTTGTTTACAGTTTACGTTACTTTAAATTCCAGTAGTCACTTTGTCTGTCTAGACTCTAGACTATAACCGGACAGACATTTTGATTTTATCTCTCCTGTATGTCACACTACGATACCTACATAATATTACCGAATAATATCCCATGTCTTACTAACGATGGAGTAATGTTATCGGATCCTAGTTTCTAGGTAATGTGGAGGTTTATTGATATTGAAATAAATGTATTCAATATCCTAACAATATCATATAATAGGTAATATTATCATAAATTCGAAGGCAGGTAATTTTGCCATATAACGTTTCGAAGGTTTCGATATTTTGCCTGGGACGATTTAAATGAATATCGAAATGTATTTGTATTGCGTATTGAAGAACGAAATGACTACTTTTTATCATGAAATACTAACTAGAAGGGTGAGAAATGAGGGTCGGAAATTTGTATGCGGACCAATTGTCGCTTGGTAACGTGAATACACGCGAGCGAAGGGCTAAAGGCAGTATGCAATAAAGATGTGACACTGACAGATTTGAACGTAAAATCGAAATTATTGTCTATAGAACCTTCTAATTCTATACATTTCTGAATTCCCGTATTCGCAGTAATCTTGTTTCGAAGAAAACTTGAATTAAGACGTTGCGGCATGCCTGCATGTGTTGTTAACATGTTGCGGGCAAAAATGCGTGTTGCAGAGTCCATGGTTGTAGAAAAGTTCTCGTCGGAGGATCGAAAACATTTGACAAACAAAGTTTTCAGCAAATTGTTGATCAACAAATGTTTACCATGAATCCGTTATGGTGGCTTTAGTACGTAGCAGTAAGGTATTTTTGCATTGTTAATATAGGATAGTCGTGGATAATAGTTAGTTAAGACGGAAAAGTAGTTAGTAAAGACGGATAGGGGTCACCTGGGACAAGGTCGCTCTTCGCTCGTATATCGAATGTCTCCGAGTCTCAGGTGTTCTAAAGATGATAATTATATTGGAAATCTTAGGGAGAAAACAGCGCGCGTCGTGTTTCAGTTTGATCGGGTTGTAGTTTCTCTGTATTTTGATGTTGCAAATTACGTAATCAAAGCTTTTTGTGTATCTGAACCATGTTGCAGTGTTATTTTGTTTACTATTCGTAACTTTCTTAACAATGTTCTCCTCAATAAACTTTAGAAAATGTATAAACAAAGTCAATTTCATTATTATCAAATGTGTTGTAGTAGCGCGAAATAATCTACTTTACAACAATTCGAAGTAAGACACCTTTTATCAATTGCTAATCTTCCAGTAGTTAATGCCGGCGATTCTATTAACAAAACATTCCCATTGTTAATACATTACTTATCACCACAATTCCACACCAATTATTCACGGTTCAAGCACATAACACGAACATGCACGATACGTATTCATATTTCTTCAATTTGCATGATACCGTCCTTTGCAACCTGTTTAGTGACGTCACTCTATGATGCAATTCGCAAAATTTTATGTAACATACTATTTACGTACCATATATTTGATGATTAATAGTTGTAAGATGAATTATTTGATAACATGCAGCCGACGGACAATGGGACGCAGTGGCAACACTTAATCATTTATTATGTAAGTCGGCCAAGTAATATCGTGCGGCCATGGTTGGGAAAAATAAACACTTAATTGTATATGCTCCAATTTCATGGTTTGTTATTTGGAGTGATTGTTCAACGCTTAGTTACACATTTACAACTGAGATTGACACTTATAATGTGCTTATAATAATTTAAAGAGATGAATGACGAAGTTTTGATGGGATGATAAGCCAAAATAACTTTGTAAGGACGCTTGAATTTCTGAATACAAATGATGGACATTGACATTGATCAGGTTTTTAAAAGAAGAAAAGAAACACTTGATCAAAAATTGCGAAAATAAAAAGGGAAGAGAATAATTGATGGAGTTTCATAGAAAACTCTGGACATGTAACATGAAGCGACGAGAAGCCGCGGGCGGAAAGCTAGCTATATAGTAGCTAAAAGTTTTTAAAACAGACTCACAACATGCTAATGAAATAAATTGGTAATAAAATACCTAAGCTGTAGTATTTCTGTTTGTTTCATTTATAACGAAGTTGACTTTGTAACATTTAATAATTTTACCATCGAACTGGCGAAATTGTTCAAATTACGCAAATTGTTGAACTCCACAAAATCAAATTCGAATCAATCAGCGCGAAACGAAAATCAAATTTATCGAGAAAATTTATGATTAAGCGCCGATGGGCAAATTAAATAAATGTAAGAAAATATTGGGGTAAGGACAAAATCTAATTTTCTACCAAAGTAATGTTATTGGCCAGATTTGTATGAACATGCCGTGTTGAATTTTAAATGAAAGCGCAAAGTTATTAAGTCTAGAGACCTATTTATTCCCCGACCTAACTAACATACAATATGAGACTCATTTGACAACCCTTGAGCGAGTAATGAGATCCTCTGAGTTGTGACAACAACGTACATACTACTTGATTCTTTTTACAGAAGAGTGATTTACTATTGTTACAGTATTAATATGTTTGTATGTACATTAAAATGATTAGTAGTTACGCCTTATATCAACTGCTGATTTCTCTTAAAAGTTGTTTGAAACATATTCGTGTTTTTCTTTACCCACATTTATTTTAATCCATCTATTTCACGCATATCTCGTTTGATATCTATTATGTTAAAAAGCTATAACAATCTACACAAGCGTAAAGTTTCGACCATTTTGGCAGTTCTGACAACATTAAGATTATTACTTTCGCGAATTAACATTATCAGGAGAGTTAATAAAGCAGTAGTAGTCAACATTTCCATATAAGTCGCAGTGAACTTTTTTGACCGACTTAAAGCGGACTCGTTTTAACGGGAGATTAAAACCTGAACATTACATAAGCTCGGTTCTGGTTCCTATCTTTTGAGTTTGCTCAAAGATACAATTTGTACGCTAATCTTGACATTGAGTTGAAGTGAGTGAGTTGTCGGTATGAGTTGTTTAATACTGTAACGGGATATTATTAAACAAGATGTCATAAAGTGTGCGGTCAATGGTGGACGAGTACAATAATATGTTTGTTTTTATTTTCTGCCAGTATATTCCATTTCCATATGTGACGTTGCTGTTGTTGGTTTCCAAATGGCTGTAACATTATCGACGGAGCTTTTTTCATTAAATGCATGCTCTTTTGGGACTGCTTACTTTGAAAGTTGTATTCTTCTTTTTATTTCATTTCATTGTGTTTTTGTTATTTATAAATGTTTCAGTTCATCAAATTATACGAAGTATCGTATAAATCCGTTAAATTAGGTTCGTTACTTTCATTATTAGGTTATATCCAAAGTTTTAATCTAAGATTTATCTTTCATCCAAGTTCGTTAAGCCTATTAGGTAAAAGGTCGCAAATTGTAAAATGTTCGTCTAGACTAAAGGTCCAGGTTGTCAGATGAGATGACCTAGGGCATTCGATTCATCAATCAAATTAAGGGGAGTTAGGCGATTACGTAGTCTAGATAGCTTTTTCAATTCTTCTGAGCTGGGGTACATACATTTGTATGCAATTTACAATGTTGTTTGCTTGCTGAATATTAAAATGTGAATTTATTGCCGCTATTTACATAAATATTTGGTGGAATACATTATGCAAGCCGATATAACAAGTTATATCAAGTTTATACGATATTTGGGTCTGTTACTTTTATTATTGAAACGATTTTAATAAAAATGCAATGTTTAACTTAAATGAAAGTAAAAAAGAACGGACACGTTCCGATCAATTTGTTTTGAAGTCGATTTAACAACAAGCAAAATAATTAATGTGACATGGGACTCCTGTCCGTCTTTTAACATATTCAGTATCTATCGAGTATTATGAAAAGCATTATATCATACTTAACATTGCAATAAAAGAAATTTCTCTTATTTCATGAACAATTGCACTACCTAATATAGTTTAATGATACACGTAAAAGGTTTCTAAATCTCTTTTAAGACTCATTTTTAGTCTAAAGACTTAATCCTTCAGGGGTTGAAATGAAAAGATTAGCTTCACATCTTATTTTTCAAGTTTCACCCTCTCATAATAAATCATAGATATATCGATTTTTCAGCGAGCGAGACGAGTGTTCGTAGCTCCGTCTATTCAATTAATCACTGAGAAAATCGATATTCAATACTAAGGAGGCTTTGAAAGCTCTAGTCTAAAGTATCAATGGCCATTGTTTTAGTTATAATTGAATTTCAAACTGAACTTTTTTAATTTTAAACACACGTTTTATTGCTTGTTATAAATTGCTGTAAATTGCATTTAGAAATATGCATTGCTATGTAATATGCATTGCTATGTAATATGTAATATGCATTGCTATGTATATATATAACATGTGTTGTAAATGTAAATGTTTCAAATGATGATTACATAACATTCTTCAGGTTTTATTGCAATCGTAAAAAGTAGTGGCCTTTATGTTACTTATCAATCTCTATTAAAAATAAACGTAAGTACGTATACGTATTCTCTATACATAGTAAGGTTTCTGTTAAAATTGCAGCCATAACATGATAACCATCAACTTACCCTTGAAATAACTCTGTTAATCATAATATATTAATTTCCCGTTCAAAGCCTCGAAGTAAGCTTAACAGTAGTTGATATCGATTTCCATACACCGTATTAAAGTAATATGATGAAAGTAATACAAGAAGTAATACACATATTGTGTTTCGGAGCAGCCTCCGTGAAGTTCAGTCGACCTTGTGTGTGTTTCGCGGAACATTTTCTTTAGGGGTTTATTATGTATGTCAAGATATATGATAGGTATACGTATTATATTATCAATACTCCGACGAATTTTTAAATACGCGGAGGTAAATTACAGGTCTATCAATGCACAAATATAACGATATTTACCTACATGTTATTGTTAAATACAATTTACAGGCATTGATGCAAACATTACTTATATTTTGGTAGTTGTAGTCCAGGATCCTTCGCCCATTTTTGCAAGTGATTACTATCAAGCTAATTTTCCGTGAGTAGCTTTATTTTGATGAGACGCCCAATAATTTCCTGTACGAAACTCTCGATTGTGGTAGCTAACAGAGGTAACAAGGATTAAATGTTTTGATTTGATGGTTCTCAAATATTTATTACGCAATTTGTAGGACAATGTGTCTGTTGAATTATATAAATATTAACTAAGTGAAAACAAAAAATCAGCTGGTTAGTAATCATTTATGATGACCTCGTTATCGATACACATTGGAAAGAGGGGACTTTTTGATCAAACAATAGATTTTGTAGGACAAATATTTTTTCGAATAATTTAGATAATTATCTTGAGATTGAACACAAAAAAAAAATTCAGTTAGTAATAAATATTTGAGAACCATCAAATCAAAACATTTTATCCTTGTTACCTCTGTTAGCTACCACAATCGAGAGTTTCGTACAGGAAATTATTGGGCGTCTCATCAAAATAAAGCTACTCACGGAAAATTAGCTTGATAGTAATCACTTGTAAAAATGGGCGAAGGATCCTGAACTATTGCACGTCGACCGAGTGGGCTATAAAAAAAACTTGCCAGAACGGTCCCGTCAAAAACCAATTAAGCCATCACAGTTACACGAAGCCAGAACGGAAGCTGTGCACAGAAACACCGAGTTTTAAAACAAAACCCTTCAAAATTGGGGCATGTCGCTGACGTTTTTATACGAATACGTAGATTGTAACTTGGTGAAATTACATAGTGAGTGCCGTGAGGCCGTTGTAATGTAATGAGGGCTATTCTTGGATCTAGGACGAGCCTGGATGCCTATCGAGCCTTAACTGGGTTGTGGTGATGGCTAAGTGAGCTGTGAACGCGGAAGAGTTGAAGGATTATACATGCGTTTGATTTTGTATTATTTGTTTGAAAATTTTATGAATGGGAGAATGGGTAATCGATTTCGTGGTTCGTCTGATGGCAAGCGTTCTACCGTTCTATAGATGTTTCTGATGTGTTGCTGTCTTTATTTATATTGTTTGATTGATACAATACATTGATAAAATATATTAAGTATTGGTAGTTTCATGTTGACGTTTTTTCCAACACTTATTATTGCTAATTGCATGCTATGCAGTCCTCATAAAAATGCCCCCATCGTCACATAATATTAATAATACATAAACATCGATTACTTTAACAAAATATACAAATAAAATACAAATAGACCAATCTATTATGTAGTAGAATAATTATGCTCTTGTATACTTGGACAATGGTTGCTCATTGCGAAGGAATGGAAAAGACATACAAGACGGAATTAACATAGCTTGCTAGAACACACCATAAGGGAATCAATGAGCAGCAGCCAGCAAGTAAGGACAGCGTATTAGGTACACTGGGGAATCAAATATTAACGAGGCAATATTAGGGTACCAAATGCTCTGGTCTACTCTGAATGTTACATTATTAATTCGTTCTCTTGTGTTGTGATGTATCGTCATAATACACTGTAGTGTAATGGAGATTTGTGAATTGTATCACAGAATAAACAGAACATGTAAAAATATTAAGAGAATTTTAATATTTATTTAAGCGAGTTTGGTAGGAACTTATGTCGAAGATTAATTCCATAAACCTTATAACAATAAATGCATATATTGAGGTTACACATTCATTCTCAGAATATAGTCTTAAAAGGTCCATTTACTAAGACAAAATAATATAATACACATAGAATTTAATTTAACATAACACATACTAATACACATAAATACGAACATAAAGAAATAGAAGTGATAGGAAGGAACCACCGGTATAATCGCGGGGTTCATGCTTGGCTTCTAAAGAAATGTGTTGTTTACTGACATATAAAATCTTTAAAAATGCATACATAGTGCTGCTATCCTTGTCTATCGCACACAAAGAAGAGAGATAGCTATAGCAACTGCAACAAGAGGTGCGAGTGTTAATCAGGTGACCCGCATGTTCATTTCTTTGATAAAAAGTGCAAACATAAAACTTTCCTTGCATCTAGTGCATCTAGGCTTGGAAATTGTTCTACATTGATATATTATATAATATGTAGATAGTATTTTATTTTTGCCATAGTTTCTCTTACTTAAAAAATATTATTTTACTATATTTGCTCAAAACCATTGCCCCGTGAAGTTAGTTATATTTTCCAATGATTCAAAATTATACTTTTTTCTTCGGAGCACCGAAGTTACTTTCAATGAGTTAATTCACATTCATTGATATCAAACCAGCAATTCGAGAATTGAATGCATCCATCAAAAGCTACACAAACTAAACTATCCTATTAGGTTCTTCTTATATTTACCCCCTACCCTACTTTCCAAGCTCATTTCAACACATTCCTCAAGAGAAGCCATAGGTACATGCGGACATTCCTAGTAAATCGCTGATGCATGCAGGCTAGGGTTAATTAAGTCACATACCCGGTACCAAGTGGCCACCTGTTGGTCCAATCACCACCGGAAACAATATACATACATATATTAATCGTTATTTATACATACATGGTAAAATTATATATAATTTAAGGTTAGTTTTAATTGGTTATTTTGTTATTATGTGTCTTTCTAAAACACACAGCGTTGGGATGAAGAAGCTGTCTATGAATTCCCTAAATCTATAGAAATAAGTACTACCTTACCTCTTGTCTATGGATCTTTCACCTCACTAGCAAGGGCGCGTCCCTTTATCTACTTCCGCCTCTGACGCGCCGCCATCTTCCAAGCGCATAGTGTTTGTGAATTCCGAAGCGTCAACTTCGCTTAGATATCAAATCTCGATATTTCTTAGAAATCTATTGCTAAAGTGTTAAAATTTACTGTAAATTCAGTTTGTAATTACACACAGTGTTGTTTTTCAGTGTTATTTTGTGATTTTAGTGTTTAAAGTCGAAATGCTTTCCCAGAAGGAAGCAACAAAAACCACGTTGTCTGAGGACGATTCAAAGACCGGTGTTTCGGATGAAAACCGGCATCCAAAGTGTAGTGGTGAGTCGACTTCCTCGTCCTCGGAGGACGAGAGGAGCGACAGCTCGTCTCCTCGCAGGAAAAGAGCAAGAAAGGAAAAGTTCCGTAAGTACAATCAAACTGATACTTGCTCCGACCCACGCATAGAGTCCCTCATGCAACAGGTGGGATACATCTCGCAATACATGTCACAATTACCCCAATACTTGTGTGAATTAAGTAACACGCAAGGTGTACCTAGTGAGGTCGCTACGTCAACGGGTTTTCTATCATACCCAAGCACGGCGGCTACTGCGACAAGGGCAGGGTTAAGTCAGTCTGGTGAGTTGACGTTAGGCGACCTGGATACCGAGTGTGACGCTGCGGTGGTCGTCCCTCTGGCCAACAAGGAGCTCCTACTGGAGTTAGAGCGTCTCCAACACTTTGACCGTCCTAATTGGAAGGGGATTAGGTATAAGAAAGTGCTTAACTCATGCTTAGCTTCCCCAGGCTTCACAGCCCTTAAGGTGAATGAGGAATTTTGCCACCTCAATAAGAGCAAAGATTTTTTAGTGTCGACTGAGTTACTATTAGCAGGCTTATCAAATAATATCCTAGAACAGCGTCGCTTGCTTAAAGAAGGCTTACAGGACATTGTAAATTGGGCACAGGAGAATAAGTATAACTTAAACCCAGGTAACCTGTTTGAAAAGATAACCTCATTGTTTGGTCCTGATTCTCCATCCTATAAAAGGTCAGAGATGACCATGCAGCTAATTTGTGGCAAGAGGTCGGAGTGCATTGAGGTAAGACGAGAACGTATCTTAAAAGAGCTAGGAAATGTCAACCTACGCTCTATACTTCATAATGTTCCTCCGAGTAAGGAGTATTTATTTAGCAGAGAAGCCCTACAACCTATCATAGCTTCTCTGGGCGGAACCCAACAGTGGTTGAACACTCCCACCTATGCCAGAGAGAGGAGACAACAACAACAGAGAGCTGCACCTCAACATGGTAGACAATCTCACCGCCCAGTGAGGAACCAGCCTCAAAGAGGGGACAGGAGGCAGGTTGCCAAAGTAAAGAAGAACCGGCCCTTTCGTGGCGGCTTCCGCACCAACCCAATGGTGCAGAAATGACAATTCGGAATTGTTCAAGGCGGGGTGTTTAAAGAGACACATAGAGAATTGGGTTCGCTTGAAGGCCAACCATTTCATTTTAAAGAACATTACCAACTCTCGAATTCCATTTACCAAGAAACCTCCCATGTGTCTGCCCAGCAGGCTAGTCTTGAAGAGATGTTCTACGAAGGTGTCCCCCGCCATGACAGAGATGATAGACCAGTTAAAAAAAATAGGGGCCCTAGAGAGGCCCAGAAAGATAGACGCCGGCTTTCACTCAAAAATGTTTCTGGTAAAGAAAGCAGACGGCTCAGCAAGGCCCGTCTTCGACTTGAGGCACTTAAACACCTACGTGTCTGCCAGGCATTTCCAGCTAATTTCACAAGTTACCGTAATGGAGTTCTTACAATGCCAAGACTGGTTTGTGAAGATAGACCTCCATCAAGCTTATTTCCATTTGCCCATAGCAAATTCTCACCGCAGGTTTTTAAGAATAATTTACAATGGGGAGATTCTACAATTAACGGCCCTCCTGTTTGGCCTATGTTCTGCCCCCCGGACTTTTGCAGCCATATCAAATTGGGTCGCGGAGACCCTGAGGGCTCGGGGTATTCGCCTTCTAGTATACTTGGACGATTACCTATTGGTCCACCAGAACCGAGCCAAATTAACCTCCCAGGTCTCGGAGACCGTGGGCATATTAAAGAAACTTGGTTGGCACATCAATTTCAAAAAGTCAATCCTAGACCCAGTGCAGAGACTCGAATATTTGGGCCTTATGTGGGACACGAGACGGATGTCTGTGTCATTACCAAACAAGAAAGCTTTACAAATAAGGCATACAGTGGCGGCAATGGAAACAAGAATGTCCTGCACTCAAAGAGAGTTACAAGTGGTCCTAGGCATGATGAATTTTGCAAATTTAACGCTGAGAGGCGGCAGGCTCCACAGTCGCCGTCTCCAGATATTTCTCAGAGGTTTTGCGCGGAGCAGACCCAGAGAGAGGAGAGCCTTGCCTCCCCTTGCGACACAGGACCTGATGTGGTGGAGAAGAAACATAGGCAAGAACGGCATATCCTTTATAAGGAAACAGGTGACACACTTCCTTACCACAGACGCAGTGGATGCGGGCTGGGGTGCACAGCTGAACAGCCTTTACCTGTCAGGGAGATGGACAGGCAAACAGAGAACTTGGCACTCGAATGTCAAAGAACTATATGCTGTGTTCGCTGCAATAAAAAGACTCCAGAGTACACTAAGAGGGGCCCTCATACTAATCCAGTCCGACAATCGGACTCTGGTCGCCTACATAAGGAACGAAGGAGGGACAAAGTCATTAGCCCTCTTAACACTAACATCCGAGGTGCTTTGTCTGGCCGAGAAGTTAGAGTTAACTCTGTCGGCATCCTACCTCCCAGGCCGCCTCAATGGGATAGCGGATCGCCTTTCGAGAGGACAACCCCTACCAGAGTGGCATCTTCTACCTCATGCCACAGAAGTGTTATTTCAGAAATGGGGAGTACCAGACATCGACCTGTTCGCCTCTCAAAGAAGCGCAGTAGTACCAAGGTATGTAAGCTTAGATGCAGCAGATCCCTACGCAGAGTTCTGCGACGCCTTCAGGCAGCAGTGGAGCTGGCACCTGGCCTGGGTATTTCCACCACCCAGTCTAATCCCACGGGTACTAGCTCACCTCAACAAGGCACAGGGCAGGTACATTGTAATAG